>JASDQU010109521.1:314257-330347 GCA_032191745.1 Picea mariana | reverse complement strand
ATTTAGGTATGATTTCTTCTTTGGACATACATTGACCTTAGTTCCTCATTTTCTTGTTGCATTATTCATTGTTTTCAAATGGTTAAGTTAGATGGGCCTTCATGTTTCACTTGCTTTATTTTGACTTGTTTCATTTCCTTCATTGAACTTCATTCCTCAATTGAGTTTTTTTTTTTCTTCTCTTCCTTGTTATTTTCTTCCTTTGTTTGAACCCTATTGACCCCTGATTTCTAAATCAGGCTTGATCCTCAAATCAGGTATTTTCTTATTCTATTTTTTGAAGTTCTTCCCCGATCCCAAAATCGACCTGATTGCCAGATCAGGACCCCTAGTTACTCATTTTCGAGTGAGTTTTCCTTGAGTTCAAGTTTGATCCTTTACTCTTAACTCTTATTTTTGTTGAAATATTGTAACTGCAAAGAATATTCTACTTGAGAGAGATTTGAATAATATTATTATATTATATTTAACTAGGCCCTATTGTGCCTCAGTAAAATTCGGCCCCATTGTGCCTTGACAATTAAATGTAAATTAAGAGGGTAAAGTTACAGGTCGGGCCAGACCTAATTATAAGTTGTCCATACCACTATTTATAAGAGAGGCCATTGCCTCATTTGGACACACACACCACACTAGCTTTGCAGCTATGAAGAAGTGTGCAAGTCATGGAGGAACTTCTACTGCAACTGGGGGTGATGTCAATGAGGGTTTTGGTCTATCTTTTGGTATTTCTTGGTTAAGTGGTGCACTACTCTTCCTAGAGAAGGAGTAGAGGAGGATCTTATGTTCGGTATTTGTATTTGGTCTATCTATATTGAGGAAGTGATTTTTGGGTTTTCTCCCCCATGAAGGTTTCCCATGATAATTTGTGTGTCTCTATTGTTTCAATGATTGCCTCTCTTTCAGTGATCTTATTTATGAAAATAATGTGATAAATGATTATAATAATAAAGAAGAACCATAACTGCTAGTTGTATAAGAAAAACATCAACATGGTATCAGAGCATGCTTGAAAGATACCAACTCACATTTTATAAGAAGTGACTAGCCTCAACGCACCCTCTCCAAAATCAAGTTTTCAGTATTGCAGTTGTTGTAGAATTAAGGTCTCTTCATAAACCCTAAGTGTGATGTTTTCCTTGTTTGAGGAGGATGTTGGAGAAAGTAACCACACCTAGGACTTTCCGTAGGAGGGTGCATCTAGTCCCTGGATCATAATTCCAAAAATTGAAGTTTGAGAAAATAGGGTTTCCTCATAAAACCCTAAGGTGTAGTTGCAGTATCAGTTGCAGTTGTAGTGCCAATTCCTTCATACCAGTTGCAATACTAGTTGCAGTGAAATTTTTGTGAACTGTTGGGACTGATTTTTTATTTTCCTAGTGTGCCTTACCCTAGCAAATATCCATCTAATTTTAAGTTACAAGTTGAAGCACCTTTGAATTTTTAAAGGTTCATTATTGCTTGCAATTGTTGTTGGATGGTGCCACTACATGTAGGTATGTACTTACATATGTTCAAACTGTATCATCATTCTAAAGGGTATTTGCTAGAGAAAGGATCTTTTGTCTAAACAAGAATCATAGATCCAGAAGGATCTCAGATCCAACACATTCATAGGAAGAATGCACCCCATGTTTTATTAACTTGATATGCCTCTATTTGTTATGGAAATATTGTGATATTATGAACATCTGAGTTGTATTTTGATCTGTTGAAGTTATCATACTAACCATTGGTAAAAATTAAACTCAAAGTATTATATTGATTAAAGTTGAGATTATAGAGTTTATTCCCTAACTCAGATTTATGTCAAGATAATATTTTGTCTTAGTACAGAGGACATGTTAAATAAAATACTTGTCATATTGAGTGAAGGAGACTTGAAAGAAAAGAAACACACTCATTCTTGAGGACAAGACTCTAGGTTCCAGGTTTGATTGACTAAATTGATAAGATTCAAATTTACACATATCAAGTTTGATAACTGCTAAACACTATAGTTGTGATAGCAATCTTTGAAAAGTTTTATTATTGAATACTGGGTAGCACGTGAGCACTATTGAGATAAATGATTATTGTAATCATTTACTAGATATAACTAACATCTCCTCTATGAGAAACTTCTTGTTTTGTTTTCAAGTTACCATGGAGGAATGATTGATCACAACACTAGAAGAGTGTTTCTCTCATTCCTTATTATTGTATTTCTTAATTTACCCTTGTTTCGGGCAATTCACAAGTGATAGCTCTAAAGGATCTATTGTGATGATTGTTCTCGCTATTGTTTTATTATTATTATAAAGAGTATTATTCATGTCTTTTGTTTCTCCCTTGTTTTATTGTTCATGGCAGGTCACAAGTGATAAGCCTAAGGGAGCTATAGTGACGGTTGTAGGAGGCAACATATTAGATGAGACATGGAGCAGACTATCCAAGTATATACATGACCGTATACATCCATGTACCAAAGAAGGTGAAGAAGAAGCTACTTTTGAGATACAAAGTATCTCATATGGAGATTGATTGTAAGGAGCAGAAGGCTCCAAATATGACCGAACATTAGAATAGAATTCACAGTAGACTTGGTCAATGGATAATGAAGCCACCTTGACAGGAAGCTTAATTCGTTTGAATTCTTACTCGTCTTTTCATATTAAGACTTGGTATTCAACACCAAGTATATCCTTCAGAGACTATGAATTTTTTGTAGACTCAGAGTGAGCCTGATCTCAGAAAGGATCAGATGGGAAAAAGAGACATCTTCCGAGAATGGAAGACAAATTCCATGAGTTGAGAAGACTAGATCATAGCTTCAGAGACTTCTAGCTCCTGGGAAGATTCCCTTATTTCAGTGACAGAGGAGGAAGCCAATCAAAAGGACTGGGATATGGATTTTTCCTTGAGACCAGAAGGGAAGTCAGTGGTGAATTCCAAGATTGATATAACAGATCAAACATGTTGCAGATAATAGTATAAAGATGTATAAATCCTAATTTGTGTCTAGAGGATTCTCCCAACAAGAGGGAGAAGACTATGATGAAACACTTGCTCCAGTAATCGAAGAAATAGTTCCAGTATTCGTGAAGACAGTCAGAACAACCATGATTTTGATACAATATGAGATTCAAAGGGAGAAGTCCATGTATTTGAGATTGAGTTACCTTCATGAAAGAAGAAAATCTACCTTTGGTATCATCCACTCTCAGTTTCAGATGAAGTTGTTTCCATGGTAGAATAGAGGAGCTACTCTCAGATTTCAACAGCTACAGTGAGAATAGAGCAGTCATTCTCAGCTTCAAAAATAACAGTTGTAGGTGCAGAGTCTCGATTCCAAAAGGAACAGTTGTAGAAAAAGTAGAGGACATACTCTCAAGAAATGAGACAAATAATGCTTTGTAGAAAGATCACAGAACCAACACATGATTATGCAGTTTGAGTTGCAGATGAGCAAGTGTACTAGGTTGGTACAATTTGATTTAAGAATTTGGTTTCGAAGTACAAGATAGGAAGACTCATGTCGGCAAGTTGAAGTAATCTCCAAGAGCTTGGTATGGAAGGATTGATAGTTTTCTGATGAGCTTGGGCTTTACCAAGAGTAAAGTTGATCCCAATCTTTACTTCAAGATTGAGAATGATGGACCAGTTATATTGTTGTTATATTTGGATGACTTATTCTTGACAGATGAATAAAATATCATCACAGATTGTAAGAAGAAGCTTGTCATTGAATTTGAAATGAAGGACCTAAGCCCGATGCACTATTTCTTAGGTCTTGAAATATGGAAGAACCCAAGAGATTTTCCTTAATCAAGGAAAGTATGTTATAGAAATTATGAAGATATTCGACATGATGGACTGTAGAGCCATGTCCACTTCTATGGAGACGAATATGAATTTATTGGCTGATACTTCGTCAGAAATAGTTGATATTACTCTATGCAGAAAGATGATTGGTTCATTTATGTATCTAATGAATACCAGGCCAGATATATTCTTTGTTGTGAACACCTTGAGTCGGTATCTAGTGGATCCCAGGCGTGTTTACCTTGTAGCTATAAAGCATGTGATGAGATACCTTAAGGGTACGTTAGACTAAGGCCTTTGTTATACTGGAGATTGTGACTTCAGATTGTATGGTTATACTAATTCAAATTGGGTTGGAAGTGCTTCAGATAGAAAAAGAAATTCAGGATATTGTTTCAGTTTAGGGTCAGCCATGACTTCATGGAAAAGCAGGAAGCAATCCAATATTTCTCTCAGTACAATAGAAGCAGAGTACATTATGCTCCGCTAGTTGCGAATCCATATGGATTCAGAAGTTGTTGATATCTTTGTTCGATCTGGAGATGGAAGCTACCATGATTCTATGTGATAACCAAAGTTGCATAAAGATGACAAACAACCCAATGTTTCATAATAAGACAAAGAACATAGAGATTTGGTATCACTACATTCGTGACATGGTGTAGAAGGGAGTTGTAAATCTCCAATATGTTGGCACGGATTAGCAGATTGAAAATGTGTTGACTAAGCCTCTGTCTCGTGTGAAGTTTGAGTACTTCCAAGACAAGCTTGTTATAATCTGAAAGTACCTCCTTCGAAAGGGGGAGTGATGCTAATGATATGATGGTATCCTAAACAGCAACAAGTAGCTCAGTTAGGATTTTATATCCTAGGGGAGTGATCATCCTTGGGCAGATCCCGAAGGTCTGATAAGGATGGTCTGTCAAAGTACTTGTGCATGTATATTCCAGCTGTGGTCAGTAGTGGTAGCTCAGTTAGGATTTTATGTCCTATGGAATATTATAATTCCTGGACAAATCCCAAAGGTCCGGTAAGGACGATCTGTCAGAGTACCATGTGGTAGCTTGTTAGGATTTTATATCCTAGGGAATCTTATGATTCCTGGGAAAATCTTGAAGGTCCGGTAAGGATGGTCTGTCAGAGTACCACATATGTTTTTTTTTATGCACCTATTGCCACTCATAGATGTTGATGTTCTAGCTTCATATTGTTTATGATGATGGTGTTATTTGAGCTTCATGTTGTTGATAATGTTGATGTTCCAGCTTCATGTTGTTGATGATGTTGATGTTGTTCCAGCTTCATGTTGTTGATGTTCCAGCTTCATGTTGATGATGATGTTGTTCTAACTCTGTGTTGTTGATGTTGTTGTTCCAGCTTTATGCTATTGATGTTGTTGCTCCAGCTTCATTCTATTGATGTTGATGTTCCAACTTCATTTTGATGATGATGATGATGTTACTCCAGCTCCATGTTGCAAAGGATGATGATATTGATGATGAGAAAAACTTTCGATGACCTATAGATATGATCGACAGTGTTCCCAATGTTGATGATGATGTCCCCTCCTCTTGATCATGTATTGAGTCGAGTCATTTTTTTATTAATGTTGTCAGTAGAATACCCTTCTTGTTAAGGGGGAGTGTTGAAATATTGTAACTATGAAGAATATTATACATGAGAGAGATTTGAATAATATTATTATATTATATTTAATTAGGCCCTATTGTGCCTTAGTAAAAGTCGTCCCTATTGTGCCTTGACAACTAAATGTAAATTAAGACGGTAAAGTGACAAGTCGACACATACCTTATTATAGGATGGCAAGACAACTATTTATAAGAGAGGCTAGCACCTCATTTGGACACAAGCACCACACTAGCTCTGTAGCTATGAAGAAGTGCACAAGTCTTGGAGGAACTGCTACTGCAACTGGGGGTGACGTCAAGGAGGGTTTTTTTCTATCTCTTGGTATTTCTTGGTTAAGTGGTGCACTACTCTTCCTAGAGAAGTAGTAGAGTAGGATATTATGTTTGGTCTTTGGTCTATCTATATTGAGGAATTTTTTGCTAGGTTTTCTCCCCCATGAGAGTTTCCCAGGATAATCTATGTGTCTCTATTGTTTATGTGATTTCCTCTCTTTTAGTGATCTTATTTATGCAGCTAATGTGCTAAATTATTATAATAATAAAGAATAATTATAATTGTCAATTGTATAAGTAAAAATTCAACACTTTTGAACCTTGAGTTTTTCTTTTAACTTCAAGATTTCCTTTTTGAAGTTTTCTTTCAAATCCAATATCTTTCTTTTAAAGTCAAGTTTGAATTTTTTCCCTTTCTTTACTTACCTTTCAAACCTTGCTTCACCCCCCTTTCAATTTCCAAATTAGCCTGATTTGCAAAATCATGCCTCCATTTCCCTTTGAACACTTGATCAATCCCCCAATTTGGAAATTGGGCCTGACTGCCAAATCAAGCCCTCCTATCACCTCTTCTATTTTCTTTCGAACTCTCCCTTGTAATTTTGTTTCAACCTTTGAATATTTCAAATACTTTGTCAAACTTTGTAAGATTTACTTTTGAATTTTAATCTTTCACCTCAAATTTTTGATCAACCTGATTTGGTAATTAACCCCGATTTCAAAATTAGGGTCTTCCTTCTCCAACTTTGGTGTGAACAGACCTTGATTTTTAGATTGGGCCTGATCTCCAAATTGTGCCCTCCTTTCAATCTCTCAAACTCTTCAATTCCTCCCCACCCCCCTCTATTTGAGATATTTTGAAATTTTTGTTTGAATGTTCTTTTTCTTCCTTTTGAACTAAACTATGTCATACCCAAAATATTTTCCTAGCCCGGTAATTAGCCTAATTTCAAAAATCAGGCCCCCCTTTTCACTTGCTCACTTTTTCCTTAGCCCAATTTGGAAATTGACCATGATCGCCAAATCAAAACCTCTTCCTCACAATCTAGTGTAACCTTTCCTGTTCAAACTTATGTGTGATCAAGTCCTAATTTTGAGATCCATCCTGATCCTAAAATTGGGACTCCTAATTGTTAGATAATGTGTGCTTTTAATCCTTTCTCTCAAACTTAGGAAAATGGCCAATAAACTTGTTATAGATATTATTAATTCAAAATATAAAAAATGTATTAGTTTGGTAAGATTATTGATCTAATGGTGAGATTTAACCCATGTGTGCCATGTTTTGTACACTAATATGCAAGAAACTTACCTAAATACAAAGAGAATCAAATGACCAAGAAACAATTTTGAACAATTAAAAGAAAATAAAGTTCAAAATAACAAAAGAGATCGAACCTACTAGGTGGCACAAGAGTGCAAGAAGTTTTAAAAATAAATAAAATTGATAAACCTGCAAGTGGCACTGAAGGATAGTTGGACGGAGAAAGTAAACATCCAACACAGAAATCAAACTATCAGATCTAGTTGGACATCGATGGCCACCCACCTCTTCCATTGAATAAACATGGTTCCCCATCTTGGTATTTTTTATCTACATTTTTCAAGTCCTAAAATTTTGAGGCCGTTTTGGGGACTTAAATGATGTTTTTTGGCCATTTTGGGGCCAAGAGTGGCCATTGATTTCCCTGGCCTTGTGAAAAATTGTACTTCTCAATTAGATTTTTCCAATGGGCTACTATGCACCCCAAACAAATATTTTATGAAAAATTTATTCCCTTGGGAAGTTGGAGTATCAGCTAACCACATCGAGGCCTGCAAACCTTTTGGTGCTTCGCCTCCTAGGGTTAGGGTTTTGGATCATTAAGGTTATTTATTTATGATAAAAGGTCATTCTTTCAGCCTCTTGTAAGATCTTTTTGCAAATGAGAATACNCTCTCTCTCTCTCTCTCTTCAAAGATAAGCTACCACCATTCTAGCCAGTTTGTGTTTTGCAGTATTTTGTTATTTTATCCATTATTATAAGTTGGGTTTCCCTGTATTACTATTCTCTCTACTATATTTATGTGTGTCTTTCATTCCATTCCCTATACAATATGGATCAGTGGAATTAGAGCAATATTCTCCTTGTTATTTCTCGATGCATGTTCCCAACGAGGTCAGTGTATAAAGAGTTGGGTATCAAGCTAGTTTCCTTGGGGATGACCTCTCTTACCAGACCAAGAAACCTCCCATGGTGGAAGAAAAGAGATATTATGGAGCATGTGATCCTTTCAATATGTTGCTCGAGGAATCCCTCACATGACAGTGGAACAAGATGATGTATAAATTCACCCAGATCCTTTGACAACTGCCAACTACGAGCGAGGAACCCTCAATAAGCTGTCATTTCAGAGGTACGACACTCTTGAAGGTATAAGTTAACTTTTATGTCCCTTTATTTGAAGTCCAAATAGATGTAGATGCTTTGGAGAAATGGTTAAATCTATCAGAGGGTTATGACTGTGTTCAAAAAACTTTTGATAGCGGAAATATCACCTCTAGACTCCTTAAAGCCCTTCCCCATGTCAAAGATTGGTGGAAAGGTTACTAGGAGAGACATAATAGGATTGAGTCTATGAAATTTGGCACAAGAACCACTTAGGTGACCTTTGTTGATGCCCTCAAGGAAGAAGTATACCGTGTTGGAAATTATGATAACCAGTACACGAGATGGAGTACTCTGCGTCAAGAGAGAGACCAAATGGTGCCAAAGTACATCAATATACTCCATACCTTGTGTTCAAATGTGGGAATCAGAGACCCCGAGTGAAATTTGGTTATGAAGTACCACAATGGCCTACACAAGTATGTCCAAACAAAGATGGATTTATTGGACATATCCTCGTTGGAAGTTTCTTATCGATATGCAGTCAAAATCAAGAAAAGGAATAAGTAGGAGTTTGGTTCTTCCAATATAGCACAACAAAAGCATGGTAAAGGAATCCCTAACTCACGGAAAAAAGAATAGAGAAAGGAAAGCTAACCTCAATACAACTAGTCAACGCCATGGGAAAAGAAGGGTAATGGGAAGTCGAAGAAGGACACTTGACAGTGGAAAGTGTTGGGAGTTCCATAAAAGACACTGGCACAACATTGATGAATGCCACTCAAATTAGTAATTTTTGGTCGATCTTAAGGAAAAAGAGTCAGACCTTGGCCCAGTCTCTGATTTAGAGTAGGATAAGCGAATATGGATCATAGATGCAGAACCTAGTGCTACCATTGCAACTACAAAGATATAACCAAAAGAGTTAGAGGAGCTTGAGGAGGGGAAGTGGCTCTTCCATTCACAAACGTGGGTGAAGGGGACCCCACTAAATTTCATCATTGACAATGGGATTCAGAAGAACTTGATATTGGCTAAGTTCATCAAGATATTGAATTTGTTGACAATGACACACCCCCAACCATACACCATCATTTGGTTAAGACAAGGATGAGACCTTCATGTCAACCAACAATGTCAATTTTCCTATGGAAACAATCACTTCAAATATGAGGCATTGTGTGATGTTTCCCCACTTGAAGTTTGTGATATTATTTTAGGACAACCATATATGTGGAAAATTTATGTTATATATGAGTCTAGACCTCACAGTGTCATTGTTACTTTTGTACAACTCTACATTATATGTGAGGTCATTCCAACTACCATGATCTCTTTGATCATAACCAAACAATGTAGGAAGGTAATCTCCCAAAATCATAAATTTGTCTTCTTCATGGTCCACTGTGAAGGTGAACAAAACATCAACGTGACATCAACAACACCTACACATGGTCTTGTTTCACAACAAAATAAGATGGACAAAGTAGTGGAAGCATATAGAGATATCTTCACCTCAACTACCAGGGTACCTCGGCACTTTCAGGTCAAGAATTCAATTGATTTGATACCCGGATCGCCTTTACCTAATATGGTAGCCTTTGTAGGCCTGACAGACATCTTGGAGGATCTATCCTAGCCCATTTCCAGCCCAATTTTTTTCCCTTGAGGCCAAAACGTCACACTTGAGGATCTTGATGTCACCCTAGGGCTGGGGTCTTGGTGGTGAAGGTTTTAATGATGGACACTTGGCATGTTTTCATGGTAGAAGGATTGGATTGAAGGAGGAAACCATAACACGTGAGAGAGAGGACCTAGAAGGCCCAATGAATTCCATTCTTCACTCTAACGACTTGCAAAAAGTGTCAAAATGTCACCCTTTAGAGGGATGAAATCACATTAAGGTTTCTTATGTGCGTTTCTAAAAGATAAATTTGAATTTGATAATGTAAAGGAGAAAAGTAAGGGTTTTTGACCCATTACTTTGTGTTCACCCTAAAATTAAGTGGACAAATACTTTTAGGAGGATTTGTATAGATAAGAATCATTTCATTTCATTTTTCACATAGCTCTCCCATTGTGAGAAGACTACTTGGTTGAAATTTGCGCCATACTTGGGCAATTTTATCTATCGTCACTTGCTACTATCTCTTGCTATGGTTTGATTTGGCTATTACATGAAGAAGTAAGGCACTATCTTTCTTGGAGGCTCTTTCTTTCTTTTATGGTGGATTTTTCTTGGTTTAAAGGAGTTTATCTTGTTAATGCTTGGACTAGGTAAGGAATCTCTCTTGTTATTGCTTCTTTTCTTGGATACAAGATTAATTTGTTAAGCGTTTTGGGGATTATAAGTGCATACACCCTACTAATCCCATCATAATTGTCTTGGAATAATTTGTTGCACAAAGGAATACTGGGAGAAGTAAAGGCTTACACCCTCCTAGGTTTTTCCTAGCTAGTTTTTCTTGCCTTGGGGAGTAAAAGGGCTTACACCCCCAAGGAAATAGTAGAACTTAGCTCTTTCATTTTAAATAATCCATAACTCAATAGTTAAAGGAACTAATCTCTTGCATTGGAGAAACAAAATCATTGCATTGGGGTATGTAGAATCACAAGATATTGAAATTGTTTGAGTTTGGATCTTTTCTATATGTTTTAAGCTTGTTGAATCCTCTTGGGTATCTAGATTGGTCAAGTGGATATTGAGCTATAGCTCATGAAAATATACACCCATTAGGGATGCATTAAATCATCTTCTATTTTTATTCTAACTTGCAATTTAACGATGGAAATATGCTACCAAACCATCATTATCATTCTCTTGCTAATTAGTGAACTTTTTGTCAGATTACTTGCTTGTTTTCATGGTTAAAACTTGCAGTTGTAGCAAATATTTGCTCCATCCACTTGGATGTTACAAATTTACTCTGAAAAATTCATATAAAATCCCTTTAAAACCACTAAATATTGTGCTAAAGTATTGGGATTAATCTACATGTTTATGCTTCATTATCCAACAATTCTTTGATGCTTTAAGTGGTTAAATTTGTAGTAATTGATTATTTTGTTGTTGATATATATATTATTGTTTACTATTGTAATTAGAAACAACAAGCTTAACTTGCTTGTCCATTAAGTTTGATCTTGTATACGTGTTTCTTCTTGTGTCTCGGGCAGGTACAATTCTCTTCCGCGGGTACCCAAACACTTAGAAACCATATACCATCTCTGAGACTCATTACCAAGATATTCTTCACTTTGTAACTTGACCTATACGAGCATCACTTTCATAATCTTACGTTTCCATCTCATTTCCCTATAGGGTCACCCAGGATTCCCCCCTTGTGTTGGATTTATCCTTCACTAAAGCGAGGGGAGGGTTTACCTAAGATGACAGTGGTTAGATTCTCACATCGTTATTTCCATCCCGTGGATTGGGTTGGGATTTTCCCAACCTATAGTTTGTGCGATAACATTTTGGTGCAGTTTTCAAGGAGGATTTTGAATCCTCTTTCATGCCCTAATGACACGTTGGCAAGATACCATCCCAAATCCTTTACCCCTAGCTTTCCTAGCGACTACACCTTCCCAGAATCTAACTTCCCTCAAGAATTTCCCCCCTTGGAGATTCAAGCCTTCTAAGGTTTACTAAAGAAGGCCTCCTCTCAAGTCTCCCATTGTCAAAACCATTTTCCAAGGTTCCCTTCCCCTTACTCCAATGGCTCACCCTTGGGAAAAGGACTTTTACAAACCATTGAACATGGACACCATCCATGGATATCCCAATACCATGCCAAAATAGTCTCACAAATGGTTTCCAGAGTTCCAGGGAAACAACGTGATCACAGTCGATGATCATCTTTATGTTATGTGTTGATACATGGAAAATGTAGAAGTGGAACATGAGGATGTAGCAATGAAGCTACTAGCCTCATCATTAACTGAAGATGCTCAGAGATGGTTTATAGGACTTCCTGATAATCACATAGAATCTTATGAAGTCTTTACCAAGTTATTCAAGAACAAATGGACAATGAAGAAGGACAATGGAATGCTTGTAGCTTTGTTTAATCAAATAAAGAAGAAGTATAATGAGATAGTGAGTGAATTTGACAACAGGTTTAACGGGTTGTACAACCAAATCCCAATGGATCTACGTCCTCCAGATGTAGTCGTTTGTCTCCTTTATATGAATGCATTCGATGGGAAATTAGGTTTCATCCTGAAGGATAAGAAGCCCATAACCCTAGAAAAATCCAAAGATTATAGCACAAATATTGAAGAGAACCTTCTCAACTCAAAGGTTGACACTTTTCAGTATCCTTGTGCCAAAAAAGAAGCAAAGACCAAATATTCTAGTAGCAGTACACCAGATCCAATTTCTCTCTTGACTCAAAAGATAGACCAGATGAGTAGTCAGTTCATCAAAGATCAAAATCAAATCATGGGTTGATTAACCATTATCGAAAGAAAGCAGTCTTCCTCCATACCTTAGTTTTCCATATAGTAGAGAGATGCCACAGGTTGAAATCCAAGTCATCAACAAGATGAAAAGGCTCTTGACACATTGAATCTGGTTGGGATGGTCAACACTGAAGAGACACCATGGTGTTCTCCTTGCCAAGAACCTCATTGGGAGGATGAGTGTCCCCGATGTGATGAATACTCTTATGATCGTATAAATTTCATGGACATGATTTGCAATTTCTAAGAAGAAGATATCACTTAGGAGTAGATTGATGACGTCAAAAAAAGAGGAGCTAGAGAAGGACGATTCAATGTATTGAATCAGTTAACAAAGGATCAGAGAAAGGAATTGAGAAAAAATGATGTTTTGACATATGAAAGAAGAAATAAAGCCTCATTTCCTCCTCAAAAACATTCCAATATGCCTCATCCAGAAGTGGAAGCTACTCTTTTGTATACAAAGAGGGTAGTCCCACCACTTCCACCTTCAGTATGTGAGTTGCTTCCAAAACCAACTTCGAAAGAAGAGGAAATTTATTTGAATATAGACATGTCATCTATGTTTGGGAAGTTGAATATGACAATCCCTGTGACGAAAATGTGCAAGATCCCATTCGTAAGAAGAGAATTCTTGAAGTTATTGAAAGTACTAACTGAGAAGGAGGACCCTCCAATAATATTGAACACCATGTATCTTAACCGACATAAGGATAATAACCCTCCTTTTAAACTTTCTTTGGGAATGAATGGCCTCCATTTGAATAATTGTATGTTGGACTCTGAAGCCTCAGAAAATGTAATTTCCTTGAAAGTAATGGAACAAATTGGTTTGAAGACAACCCAAAATTATGAAAATGTTTGTGGTATTGATTCCAAGAAGGCCAAGGTTTACGGGCTTTGTGAGGATGTTGAAGTTTACTTGATTGACTTCCCTCATATTAGCCTCATTATGAACATAGTTTTGATTGATATTTTAGATGCTTGGGGTATGCTTCTATCAAGAATTTGGTCCACTGCTCTTCGAGGTTTTCTTAGTATGGATCACAACCATGCACATATTCCCGTGGGGGATCGAAACTTTGAGATTTTATATAGTTGAGAGTGGTATAACAAGCATGTGATGGACCCCAACAGTTTTGATTACACGAGTGAGTGTGACTTTGATGTACCTCACTATATTATTGAGTATGATCCTTGAGACTTGCCTTTTTCATAAGAATATTGCATAGATACGCTGCTCCCAAGGACAAATGAGTACAAGGTGAATCTTGTGAAGTTATAAGGCAAAGAGCCAAGGTCCATCTAGATATTGAATAAAGAAGATAAACCTTCTAGATGCTTTCCCAAGGATACTGAGCACAATGAAATGTCTCTCATAAGAAACTGATGTGACCCATAAAAAATATTTAATACAAAATGTCAACCAAGGTGGAGTGTGTGTGGGCAATGTTTTTCATGCTTAGGTAGAATCCCCACACACTGTCTTCAACTTGGGGAAGCATAATGTAACCAGGGTAGAGTCAAGGTGGGCATTGGTTTTCATGCTTAGGTAGAAGCCCCACCTTGGATTCAACTTGAAAACATCTTAAAAGAACAAAAGGAAATAAATGGGCTTAGAAAAAGGTTGCATTGAAAACGAAGGTGCAACACACCCTCTACAAAGGCACCCGTAAATGAGACACTATGATCCATTGTATGTCATGAACCCCTTGTCCAAAATTCTTTCCCCCATCCATGTCACTTTTTCCACATGACCTAGAGAGGGGTACACTTAGGAAGCAATCTCAAACTTGAGGTAAGATTCTGTAAGGTAGCTAGAGAGATAGTGGGGGGGGCCAGAGGGCCCGTAGTGATAATAGTGGAAGTCATTCAATGCAAGGTGGACTAGGTCCATTATATTATTAAATAAGGCCCACTATGGTAGTTAGATATAATAAATGGGTAATTAGATATAATAAATGTAAGAGGACTTCTTAGAATGTTCTACTTCTAAAAGATTCCTCCTCTAGAATGTTCTTAGGTGATGGTAGAACTATATAAAGGGATTCAAACAATGTAATGAGACATGAAGAGAAGTATTGTATTTGGAGCAATATCTCAATAGGAGGATGCCCCCTCGAAGAGGCAAGTGAACAGGAGAGGATCCCTTCCATAATAGGATCCATTGTATGGTGTTGCCCTACCTCAAGGGTTTTGATATAATAAAGTGTGGTTTCTCATATCTTGCTTAGTCGATCTATTGTGTATTCAGTATTTGTGGTTATTATATTGGTATATCTATTCAGGTTCTTAACAAGTGGTATCAAAGCACTTTCCTTGGGCAGACATTGTGGACAAATATTTTTTATTTTTGCAGATTTTTTTTCGAAGAAGAAAAAAGAGGGCCGCGACATTATCGAAGTTTTTGGTATATTTTTGTGCAAAATTTATAGAAAATGGTTGTCGATCTGAGTTCCTCTCAGAAAAACACTCAATTTAAAAAAAAAAAATTGTCTGAAACGGAGTCTGGGAAGTCAAGATATTGAAGTTTTAAAATATGCAAATTTTCAGTATTTTTTCCGCGGAGGGCGGCGAGAAATTTTTTTTTTTTGTAGCATCTGGAGGCCAAATTTGCCCAAATAAATTATATATCTGAGTTCCTCTCACAATTTCACCCAATTTCAAAAACAAAATCAGCCAAAATGGAGTCCGGGAAGTGAAGTTATGAGCATTTTAACTTCAGCAGTTTTTTAGGGTTTTTCCAGAAAAAGCCGCGATTTTCTGTCGTAACTTATTGAGTGAGTTCATAGGATGCTCAGATGGCTATTTATTCTCAAAACCTGAAATAAATTCTTGAATCATTCAAAGCCCAATTGTTTCACACATTGAATGACAGATTGGATGCATTTGTACATGGCCTCACAGACAGCCTCACAGACAACCCCAATGATAGTTTTCGTAGTATTCAAGATTCATTGAATAACATGCAGGATAGATTTCTTATGGAGGGCCTCAGGGATGAATATAATCAAGAAATATATGCTTGGTATGATTTTGAGGCAGATTGTGATGATTGGTATATGGATAGTTGTCATTTCTGGGATGACAACCACTTTCATATTTTATTTGATGACTCTACTCCACCTTCTGTACAGAACATCAATGTCCCACATCAGGAGCTAGTTACCAGCGTTCAGTCTACATATTCTACAGTGGTATTATTCATTTCAGATTCTGCTACGACCCTTTTCCACTATGTGGATGGATCTTCTTATTTGGATCCACATGATAGGTGTTAGTCTTTGGAGCATCATTTGGAGTTGGTTATTGGGTTCCAAAATCTTCCACGAGGAGTTCACATGAGCACTTGGACATGGGACTCGGGCTTACAATGGTGGTTGGACTACTTCATCATGGTGGATTTCTTTTCTACATGGGACCTTGGTTCTTCAGTCTTCTTCATCATTATGGTCCACAATTATCCATGGGACCCTGGTATATGGTTGTACATCAAGCGTTGAGGACAACACTTTCATAAGGGGGATGGAA
>JASDQU010109521.1:276368-314157 GCA_032191745.1 Picea mariana | reverse complement strand
CTCTCTCTCTCTCTCTTCAAAGATAAGCTACCGCCATTCTAGCCAGTTTGTGTTTTGCAGTATTTTGTTATTTTATTCATTATTATAAGTTGGGTTTCACTATATTACTATGCTCTCTACTATATTTATGTGTATCTTTCATTCCATTCCCTATACAATATGGATCAGTGCAATCAGAGCAATATTCTCCATGTCATTTCTCGATGCATGTTCCCAACGAGGTCAGTGTATAGAGAGTTGGGTATCAAGCTAGTTTCCTTAGGGATGACCTCTCTTACCGGCCCAAGCAACCTCCCATGGTGGAAGAAAAGAGATATTATGGAGCATGTGATCCTTTCAATATGTTGCTCGAGGAATCCCTCACATGATAGTGGAACAAGATGATGTATAACTTCACCCAGATCCTTTGACGACTGCCAACTACGAGCGAGGAACCCTCAATAAGATGGAATTTTAGAGGTACGACACTCTTGAAGGTACAAGTTAACTTTTATATCCCTTTATTTGAAGTCCAAATAGATGTAGATGCTTTGGAGAAATGGTTAAATCTATCATAGGGTTATGACTATGTTCAAAAACCTTTTGATAGCGTAAATATCACCTCTACACTCCTTAAAGCCCTTCCCCATGTCAAAGATTGGTGGAAAGGTTACTAGGAGAGACATAATAGGATTGAGTCTATGAAATTTGGCACAAGACCCACTTAGGTGACCTTTGTTGATGCCCTCAAGGAAGAAGTATACCATGTTGGAAATTATGATAACCAGTACACGAGATGGACTACTCTGTGTTAAGAAAGAGACTAAATGGTGCCAAAGTACATCAATATACTCCATACCTTGTGCTCAAATGTGGGAATCAGAGACCCCGAGTGAAACCTGGTTATGAAGTATCACAATGGCCTACACAAGTATGTCCAAACAAAGATGGATTTATTGGACATATCCTCGTTGGGAGTTTCTTATCGATATGCAGTCAAAATCAAGAAAAGGAATAAGTAGGAGTTTGGTTCTTCCAATATAACAAAAAAAAATCATGGTAAAGGAATCCCTAACTGCCGGAAAAAAGGACAAAGAAAGGAAAGCCAATCTCAATACAACTAGTCAACTCCATGGGAAAAGAAGGGTAATGGGAAGTTGAAGAAGGGCACTGGACAGTGGAAAGTGTTGGGAGTTCCATAAAATACATTGGCACAACACTGATGAATGCCACTCAAAATAGTAATTTTTGGTCGATCTTAAGGAAAAAGACTCATACATTGGCCCAGTCTCTGATTTAGAGTAGGATAAGTGAATATGGATCATAGATGCAGAACCCAGTGCTAACATTACAACTACAAAGATATAACCAAAAGAGTTAGAGGAGCTTGAGGAGGGGAAGTGGCTCTTCCATTCACAAATGTGGGTGAAGGGGGCCCCACTAAATTTCATCATTGACAATGGGATTCAGAAGAAATTGATCTTGGCTAAGGTCATCAAGATATTGAATTTGTTGACAATGACACACCCCCAACCATACACCATCATTTGGTTAAGCCAAGGATGATACCTTCATGTCAACCAACAATGTCAATTTTATTATGGCAACAATCACTTCAAATATGAGGCATTGTGTGATGTTTCCCCACATCGAAGTTTGTGATATTATTTTAGGACAACCATATATGTGGAAACTTCATGTTATATATGAGTCTATACCTCACAGTGTCATTGTTACTTTGGGACAACTCTACATTATATGTGAGGTCATTCCAACTAACATGATATCTTTGATCACAACCAAGCACTGTAGAAAGGTAATCTCCCAAAATCATAAATTTGTCCTCTTCATGGTCCACTGTGAAGGTGAACAAAACATCAACGTGACATCAACAAACCCTGCACATGATCTTGTTTCACAACAAAATAAGATGGAAAAAGTAGTGGAAGCATATAGAGATATCTTCACCTCAACTACCAGGGTACCTCGATACTTTCAGGTCAATAATTCAATTGATTTGATACCCGGATTGCCTTTACCTAGTATGGTAGCCTTTGCAGGCCTGAGAGACACCTTGGCATATTTATCCTAGCCCATTTCCAGCCCAAATGTTTTCCCTTGAGGCCAAAACGTCACACTTGAGGATCTTGATGTCACCCTAGGGCTAGGGTCTTGGTGGTGAAGGTTTTAACAATGGACACTTGGCATGTTTTCATGGGAAAAGGATTGGATTGAAGGAGGAAACCATAACACATGAGAGAGAGGACCTAGAAGGCCCAACGACTTCCATTCTTCACTCTAACGACTTGCAAAAAGTGTCGAAATGTCACCCTTTAGAGGGATGACATCACATTACGGTTTCTTATGTGCGTTTCTAAAAAATAAATTTGAATTTGATAATGTAAAAGGGAAAAGTAAGGGTTTTTGACCCTTTACTTTGTGTTCACCCTAAAATTAAGTGGACAAATACTTTTAGGAGGATTTGTATAGATAAGAATCATTTCATTTCATTTTTGACATAGCTCTCCCATTGTGAGAAGACTACTTGGCTGAAATTTGCGTCATACTTGGGCAATTTTATCTATCATCTCTTGCTACTATCTCTTGTTGTGGTTTGATTTGGCTATTGGATGAAGAAGTAAGGGACTATGTTTCTTGGAGTCTCTTTCTTTCTTTTATGGTGGATTTTTCTTGGTTTAAAGGAGTTTATCTTGTTAATGCTTGGACTCGGTAAGGAATCTCTCTTGTTATTGCTTCTTTTCTTGGATACAAGGTTAATTTGTTAAGAGTTTTGGGGAGTATAAGTGCATACAACCCCACTAATCCCATCATAATTGTCTTGGAATAATTTGTTGCACAAAGGAATACTGGGAGAAGTAAAGGCTTACACCCTCCTAGGTTTTTCCTAGCTAGTTTTTCTTGCCTTGGGGAGTAAAAGGGCTTACACCCCAAAGGAAATAGAATAACTTAGCTCTTTCATTTTAAATAATCCATAACGCAATTAAAGGAACTAATCTCTTGCATTGGAGAAACAAAATCATTGCATTGGGGTATGTAGAATCACGAGATATTGAAATTGTTTGAGTTTGGATCTTTTCTATATGTTTTAATCTTGCCGAATCCTCTTGGGTATCTAGATTGGTCAAGTGGATATTGAGCTATATCTCATGAAAATATACACCCATTAGGGATGCATTAAATCATCTTCTATTTTTATTCTAACTTGCAATTTAACGATGGAAATATCCTACCAAACCATCATTATCATGCTCTTGTTAATTAGTGAACTTTTTGTCGGATTACTTGCTTGTTTTCATGGTTAAAACTTGCAGTTGTAGCAAATATTTTCTCCATCCACTTGAATGTTACAAATTTACTCTGAAAAATTCATATAAAATCCCTCTAAAACCACTAAATATTGTGCTAAAGTATTGGGATTAATCTACATGTTTATGCTTCATTATCCAACAATTCTTTGATGCTTTAAGTGGTTAAATCTGTAGTAATTGATTATTTTGTTATTGATATATATATTCTTGTTTACTATTGTAATTAGCAACAACAAGCTTAACTTGCTTGTCCATTAAGTTTGAGCTTGTATAAGCGTTTCTTCTTGTGTCTTGGGCAAGTACAATTCTCTTCCACAGGTACCCAAACACTTAGAAACCCTAGACCATCTCTGAGACTCATTACCAAGACATTCTTCACTTAGTAACTTGACCTATACAAGCATCACTTTCATAATCTTACCTTTCCATCTCATTTCTCTATAGGGTCACCCAGGATTCCCCCCTTGTGTTGGATTTATCCTTCACTAAAGCGAGGGGAGGGTTTACCTAAGATGAAAGTGGTTAGATTCTCCCATCGTTATCGCCATCCCGTGGATTGGGTTGGTATTTTCCCAACCTATAGTTTGTGCGATAACATTTTGGTGCAATTGTCGAGGAGGCTTTTGAATCCTCTTTCGTGCCCTAACAACACTTTGGAAAGATACCATCCCAAATCCTTTACCCCTAGCTTTCCTAGCGACTACACCTTCCTAGAATCCATCTTCCCTCAAGAATTTTCCCCCTTGGAGATTCAATCCTTCTAAGGTTTACTAAAGAAGGCCTCCTCTCAAGTCTCCCATTGTCAAAACCATTTTCCAAGGTTCCCTTCCCCTTACTCCAATGGCTCACCCTTGGGAAAAGGACTTTTACAAACCATTGAACATGGACACCATTCATGGATATCCCAATACCATGCCAAAATAGTCTTACAAATGGTTGCCAAAGTTCCAGGGAAACAACGTGATCACAGTCGATGATCATCTTTATGTTATGTGTCAAGACATGGAAAATGTAGAAGTGGAACATGAGGATGTAGCAATGAAGCTACTAGCCTCATCATTAACTGAGGATGCTCAGAGATGGTTAATAGGACTTCCTGATAATCACACGGAATTTTATGAAGTATTTTCCAAGTTATTCAAGAACAGATGGACAACGAAGAAGGACAATGGAATTCGTGTATCTTAGTTCAATCAAATAAAGAAGAAGTATAATGAGATAGTGAGTGAATTTGACAACAGGTTTGATGGGTTGTATAGCCAAATATCGATGGATCTACGTCCTCCAGATGCAGTCAGTTGTCTCCTTTATATGAATGCTTTCGATGGGAAATTAGGTTTCATCCTGAAGGATAAGAAGCCCATAACCCTAGCAAAATCCAAAGATTATAGCACAAATATTGAAGAGAACCTTCTCAACTCAAAGGTTGACACTTTTCAGTATCCTTGTGCCAAGAAAGAAGAAAAGACCAAATATTCTAGTAGCAGTACACCAGATCCAATTTCTCTCTTGACTCAGAAGATAGACTAGATGAGTAGTCAGTTCATCAAATATCAAAATCAAATCATGGGTTGATTAACCATCATCGAAAGAAAGCAGTCTTCCTCCATACCTTAGTTTTAAAAATAGTAGAGAGATGCCACAGGTTGGAATCCAAGTCCTCAACAAGATGAAAAGGCTCTTGACACATTGAATTTGGTTGGTATGGTCAACATTGAAGAGAAACCATGGTGTTCTCCTTGCCAAGAACCTCATTGGGAGGATGAGTGTCCCCAATGTGATGAATAATCTTATGATCGTATAAATTTCATGGACATGATTTGAAATTTCTAAGAAGAAGATATCACTCAAGAGTAGATTGATGAAGTCAAAAAAAGAGGAGCTAGAGAAGGATGATTCAATGTGTTGAATCAGTTAACATAGGATCAGAGAAAGGAATTGAGAAAAAATGATGTTTTGACATATGAAAGAATAAATAAAGCCTCATTTCCTCCGCAAAAACATTATAATATTCCTCAGCTAGAAGTGGAAGCTCCTCTTTCGTATACAAAGAGGGTAGTCCCACCACTTCCACCTCCAATATGTGAGTTGCTTCCAAAACCAACTTCAAAAGAAGAGGAAATTCGATTGAATATAGAGACGTGTCATCTATGTTTGGGAAGTTGAATATGACAGTCCCTGTGACGAAAATGTGCAAGATCCCATCCGTAAGAAGAGAATTATTGAAGTTATTGAAAGTACTAACTGAGAAGGAGGACCCTCCAATAATCTTGAACACCATGTATCTTAACCGACATAAGGGTAATAACCCTCCTTTTTAACTTTATTTGGGAATGAATGGTCTCCATTTGAATAATTGTATGTTGGACTCTGAAGCCTCAGAAAATGTAATTTCCTTGAAAGTAATGGAACAAATTGGTTTGAAGACGACCCAAAATTATGAAAATGTTTGTGGTATTTATTCCAAGAAGGTCAAGGTTTACGGGCTTTGTGAGGATGTTGAAGTTTACCTGATTGACTTCCCTCATATTAACCTCATTATGAACATAGTTGTGATTGATATTCTAGATTCTTGGGGTATGCTTCTATCAAGAAGTTGGTCCACTGCTCTTCGGAGTTTTCTTAGTATGGATCACACCCATGCACATATTCCCATGGGGGATGGAAAATTTGAGATTTTATATAGTTGAGAGTGGTATAACAAGCATGTGATGGACCCCAATAGTTTTGATTGCACGAGTGAGTGTGACTTTGATGTACCTCATTATATTATTGAGTATGATCCTTCAGACCTGCCTTTTTCATAGGAATATTGCATAGATACATTGCTCCCAAGGACAAATGAGTACAAGGAGAATCTTTTGAAGTTATAAGGCAAAGAGACAGGGTCCATATAGATATTGAATAAAGAAGATAAAACTTCTAGATGCTTTCCCAAGGATATCGAGCACAATGAAATGTCTCTCATAAGAAACTGATGTGACCCATAAAAAATATTTAATACAAAATTCCAACCAAGGTGGAGTGTGTGTGGGCAATGTTTTTCATGCTTGGGTAGAATCCCCACACGCTGTCTTCAACTTGGGGAAGCATAATGTAACCAGGGTAGAGTCAAAGTGGGCATTGTTTTTCATTCTTAGGTAGAAGCTCCACCTTGGATTCAACCTGAAAACATCTTAAAAGAACAAAAGGAAATAAATGGGCTTAGAAAAAGGTTGCATTGAAAACGAAGGTGCAACACACCCTCTCAAAAGGAACCCGTAAATGAGACACTATGATCCATTATATGTCATGAACCCCTTGCCCAAAAGTCTTTCTCCCATCCATGTCACTTTGTCCATGTGACCTAGAGAGGGGTCCACTTGGGAAACAATCCCAAACTTGAGGTATGATTCACCCAATAGGTCGCTTTGTAAACCCTCCCATACCCAAACTTGGAAATTTTCATAGGGTCTTTGAGAACTTGTTTAGTTTGATGAAGTGGTTTTTTATGCACATGCTTAGATGGCTCTTTTATTGACTTTATTTACTTATCATGATGCATTTGACTTGATATCCTTGGAGGGAATATTCATTGTCTTTGTAGGACCTTTCTTTGTGGATAGATTTGGAATAACAAGCCTATCTTGGGCTTCCTTGGGGCTTGAAGCCCCTAGGTTGGATACCATGGCCCACACACCAGACGATGATGGTAGGATTTGGAGGCTCAAGAAACACCTTGGAGGATATGTCCTAGCCCATTGTTAGCCCTACCTTTTTCCCTTGAGGCCAAAACTTCACACTTGAGGAGCTTGACGTCACCCTAGGGCTAGGGTCTTGGTGGTGAAGGTTTTAACGATGGACACTTGGAACGTTTTGATGGAAGAAGTCTTGGCTTGAAGGAGGAAACCCTAATGCATGAGAGGGAGGCCCTAGAGGGCCCAACGACTTCCATTCTTCACTCCGACGACTTGAAAAAAGTGTCAAAACATCACCCTTTAGAGGGATGATGCCACATTAGGGTTTCTTATGTGCATTTTTAAAAGATAATTTTGAATTTGATAATGTAAAGGGGACAAGTAAGGGTTGTTGAGCCCTTGCTTTGTGGTTCCTCTAAAATTAAGTGGAAAAATACTTTTAGGATGATTTGTATAAATAAGAATCATTTCATTTCATTTTTGAGATAACTCTCCCATTGTGAGAAGACTACTTGGCTGAAATGTGCACCCTACTTGGGAAATTTTATCTATCATTTCCTACTATTATCTCTTGATATGGTTTGATTTGGCTATTGGATGAATAAGTAAGGCACTATCTTTCTTGGAGGCTCTTTCTTTCTTTTATGGTAGATTTTTCTTGGTTTAAAGGAGTTTATCTTGTTAATGCTTGGACTAGGTAAGGAATATCTCTTGTTGTTGCTTCTTTTCTTGGTTACAAGCTTAATTTGTTAAGATATTTTGGGAGTATAAGTGCATATAATGTGACCAACAATTCTTTGATGCTTTAAGTGGTTAAATCTGTAGTAATTGATTATTTTATTGTTGATATATATATTATTGTTTATTTTTTGTAATTAAGGACAACAATCTTAACTTGCTTGTCCACTTAACTTTGAGCTTGTATATGTGTTTCTTCTTGTGTCTTGGGCAGGTAAAATTCTCTTCCGCAAGTACCCAAACACTTGGAAACCATAGACCATCTTTGAGACTCGCTACCAAGCCATTATTCACTTAGTAACTTGACCTATAGGGTCATCACTTCCATAATCTTGCATTTCCATCTCATTTCCCCCTAGGGTCACCCAAGATTCCCCCCATGTGTTGGATTTATCCTTCACTAAAGTGAGGGGAGGGTTTACCTATGGTTATAGTGGGTATATTCTCCCACCGTTATCGCCATCCCATGGATTGGGTCAGGATTTTCCCAACCTACAGTTTGTGCGATAACATGGAACATTGCCTTCAAGTCCAAAGAAGGAATTTTTGAGTGGTTGGTCATGCCTTTTGGCTTGACTAATTCTCCAAAAACTTTAATGATGTTGATGGAAGACATCCTATGGTCATTCACCGATTATTTTTTGGTCGTATATCTAGATGGAATCCTCATCTTTAGAAAAACTAGGGTAGAACATTTGTAACACATTCAATAGGTCCTCAACACCCTACAACAACACAAGTTATATACTAATCTAAAAAAACACTCATTTGGCATACAAAGCATCCAGTATCTAGGATACATCATGGATGAACATGGTTTTGATCATGTGGATCCAGCCAAGATCTAAGTCATTCTTGACTGGTCAATCCCAATGTCTCTAACTGATCTCTGTAGTTTTTTGGGCCTTGCCAACTTTTATCATAGGTTCATGTTTGGGTTCTCTCATGTTGCTTGGCCCCTTAGCCACATCACCAAGGGTGGATCCAAGGTCAATTTTGTTTGTCCTGAGTCACATAAAAAAACATTTAAGGACCTAAAACAATGGTTATTTTCAACACTTGTACTTACCTTTCTAGATCTACAACAACCCTTTGAGATTCAGAAACATGCTTCAAATTATGTGGTTGGTACGGTCCTCACTTGGCATGGACATCCAATGGCGTACCACAGAGAAACACTCTCAGATGTCATCTGCAAGTACCCCACCTATGATAAGTATATGTACTCCATTATGCAATCTTGCTACCAATCGAAGCATTACATTCTCAGGAATGATATTTCCATCCACACTGATCACAATCCCTTGCAATTCATGAAAATGCAAGTAAATTTACAAAATGATTGCCACTAAAATTGGTTCACCTACCTGGAACAATTCCACCTGAACATTGAGTAAAACAAGGGTATCACCAAACGAGTCGTTGACTACCTCATTCAACCTCCATTTGTAGCACTAGCCTTAGTTCTCAACTCTTGCGGCCATGAGACCTCAAGGTGGTTGTAGCTATATCACAACGATATTAAATTCAGTGCCACATATCAAACATTGGGTACAAGCACACCAGTTGCATATTTTCATCTCCAAGGTCGATTTTTATGTCATTTGGTCCATCTCTATGTTCCTTCAAGAGAGCATGAGAAGCTAATTTGGGAATCTCGTCACAATTAGGTGGTAGGACACTTTGGTGTGAACAATATCATGGTTATGCTACAAAATTACTTTTATTGTTTAAGGATTCGACAAGATGTCAACAAGCATATTATATCATGCACTAATTGTGCCATTGTCAAACCCACCATTAAGAAGTAGGGTTTGTACACTCTTATTCCTACTCCTGATAGGCCCTGGGAATCCATCTTCATGGATTACATGTTCGGTCTACCTTCTACCAAGCATGGTAATGAATTTGTATTTACCATCGTTGATCAATTTTATAATATGGTCATCTCAATAGCCTCAAGAAGAGTATCATTTCTAAGGAAACTGCTAAGATCTTCTTTGAATGTGTTTGGGTTCATTTTGGTCTACCACAGACCATTATTTCAGATCACGACAACAAGTTCTTGAGTACATTGTGGTCCATCCTATCATCATTGATGGACACCAAAATCACAAAATCCACTTCCTTCCACCTCCAAACTAACGAACAAACAAAGGTGTTCAATAGAATGAGTGCATCCTCTGATAATGTACAAATCCAAACATCCATGCATATAGGATGAAATCCTTCCTTATGTTCAACATAGTTACAATAGATCCATCCATAGCTCTATTGGCCACAACCCCTTTCAGGTGTGCTTTGGGTTCCAACCATTTCCCCCCATTGATGTAGTTATTCCTATTGCATATTCATAGGAAGAGTCCTCCCATGCTCAGACCGAGGTAGACAGAGAAACCAAATTTGTTGAACGAATCTAGCACATTCAATAACAGGTTCATGATATCCTATAGAAATATAATGTCAAGTACAAGCAATGACATGACCAACATCAGGTTCCACACAAGTTTCAGGTTGTTGACAAGGTGTGTTTGCATTTGCATAAAGAGTGTTTTTTAGGACTCCACGATAATATTATACCATTCCAATATGGGCCTTACACCATCACAAAGTATGCGAGTGAGAATTATTTTGAATTGAGTATTCCCCCTTTCCTTGGATTGCACCCAATATTTAATGTGGAGATTCTTCGACCATATTTTCTACCCCTATTGGACACTTTATAGGTGGCTGAGAATTTGGCCACTACAGAACTCAATCCTGAATGCATTGAGAAGGCTACATTGGATCATATCATTGACACCAAGACAAAGGGAACCCATCAACAGAAGATACAACTCTATCGGGTTGTCAAAGTGGGACAACTTCTTCACCGAGGAAAGTGGATCACCGTGAGTCAAATTCAACAAATGTTTCCCCATATAATGATGGAACTTGAAGAAATGGGGACTGTTGCTTCCTGGGAGGGAGGTAAATTGATCTAGGTGTACATCATTGGCCACCCACCTCTTCCACTAACTCAACATAGTTATTAAACATAACAATTTTTTTATCGACAACTCTTAGGTCCTAAACTTTTGGGGCCATTGTGAAGCATTAAATGAAGTTTTTTAGCCATTCGTGGGCCAAGGTTGGCCTTGAACTACCCTAGCCCTACCAAAAATTGTACTTCTTAGTTAGATATTTACAACGAGCTACTATGCACCCCAAATGGAGATTGTATGAAAACTTTGCACCCCGGGAAGTTGACACATCAACTAATCACCTCGGGGCCCACAAAACTGTTGGTGCTTTGCCTCCTAGGGTTAGGATTTTGTATCATTACGGTTCTTGATTTATGTTAAAATTCCATTCTTTTTTCCTCTTTTAAGATAATTTTGCGAATGAGCACAGTCAACACTTCTTTCTCTTCAGAGATAAACTACTGCCATTCTAGCTAGTTTGTGTTCTACAATATTTTGTTATTTTATTCATTAATAGAAGTTGGGTTTCATTGTATTATTGTGCTCTTTGCTATAATTTTTTGTGTGTTTTGTTTCTATCCCTATTCAATTCATATCATTCTCAAAGGAAGAGTTAGAACTAGAAGGAATTGAACCCCTGGGTAGTAGAGAATTAAAGATGATTGAATGGGAAAACCTAACTATACATTAAGGGAATCAAATAGCCACATGGAGGGAATCAAAATGATTAACTTCCCTCCCCCTTTCTAGTATAAATAAGATAAACTTGATAGAGAATGGCCTTTTTTCTTGTGCATCTTTGTAGACTTTTCTATGAAATTTTAATGAGTGAGAAGCCATTGCTAGCCAAGCCATTTGGAGATGGACTTTAGTTCTGAAATTTGTGATTTGTAGAACTATTTCTGGTAATTTACTAAGTTTTGGAATGGTGTAAGCATTTGATTTTACATTGTATATTTTTCTCATATATGAGCAATTTGTTTTATTTTGTTTATCTCACAAATTGTTTGTCTATAGCCTTTAGCATAGTACTATAGTCAACTGATCATTTTAACCCTTTTCTATAATGCATCTAGTGATTTAAATTTTTGCTTTTCTTTTCTTAGAATTTTTTTATTAAAGGTTTAAAGTAGTAATATATTTGGTACTATGTTTACCTCATTGATTTTGTTAAATTATCCAGGGCATCATCCTACACTTTGTATATTAGACTAACTACATCTCATTTATTTCATTTAAAAATACCTGAATGGTGGACCAGGCCACAATCAGTAAAACAACTCAAAACCATTGGAAGGTTGTTGGGCCATAAATTGGATTGATTCCCTATTATAAATAGTGTAAGGTATAATTGGTACCTTTCATTGGGGAGAAACCACACTGATTTCATAGGGACATTCAACCTCATCAACAATTTTTGGCACTAGAAGGAGGGTTGGATGACAAATCAACCCATGTGGAGCCATGTTCTTAGAAATTCATTAACAACCCATGGATCATCTCCATGTCCCTGTATGGGATCATGTTTTTAGTCTTCCAATACTATTACATGTTATCCCAAAGAATACAATGGACCTGTTTTCCAAATTTAAGTTTGATGGTGAAGGGAAAACCTCTGCATTTAGGCATCTTAGACATTTTGATCTTACACATCATTTTTTTTAAATGTTCAAGACAATGAAGTATGTGGGTTGTTTACCCTCACATTGGAAGGTGGTATTCATGCTTGGTATATGGAATTACCAGCCAAATCTATTCATAGCTTGAAGTAATCCAAGGAAGTTTTTACAACTGCTCATGAAAATTATAACTATGAAGAACTTTGTTGTGAGCTTGAGGAAATACGAAAAAATAAAAATGAATATGTTGATGATTTCAAATTGAAGGTTATGTATATTTATCATAGTTTTTACAAGAGTGACAAACCCTCTAAGCAAGAATTCCCTCTAGGGAAACTCTAGAAAAATAAGTTTATGATGTTCATTAGAAATAAAGGATATCATACTACCAAGACTAGTGCCTATGCAATTGGGTGATGAAGTCAAGACCAAAGAGCAAGAGGGTTTGAATACTATGGAAAAGATGTAATTAAGTCATTCATCGATGCACAATAATTAGTCCAAAACATGTTTTCAAATTATGCAAGAATATGTGGAATATGCCTTGAATAATGTGTAATGCTCCATGAAGTCACTTTAATATATTTAAGTTCCTTCTTTCACAAAATATCCCTCTTAACGGGGGTGTATTCATGATCAAGAAACCAAATGTTCTCTTTTTTACCCATGAAGTGGGATGCTTCACATCAAATGAGCCTTGTTTTCCCATTCAAATGCCTTAATTGTCACATATTATCTTTCTAAGAAAAGTGTTGCTTATTTAGCTTCTTTATTCACCACCTATCATGCTCCTAGTTTCCTCCCAGGTATGGCATTTTTCTCCTCCATGTTTTTTCTACTATATGTAATTATTTTAACCTCTTTTAATGTAGGGAATTCCTTTTGGGGGGTTATGTATGGTCCTTACCTTGCCATAAATCATACATTGGATAATTCTTGAGGTAGGGGATTCATCCTCTAGGGTTTTCTTTCTTGGACACATCCTCCATCTACATGGTCTAGGGTCATGGGTGCAACCAAGGAACAAGGATCATCATCAATGATGCAACAAAAGATAGTGTAATCCATGTAAAGACCCTACAAATTGGTGTCAATTGCACCCAAGTGGAACCTCATGGTGAAGTACCTCCAGAAAAGTGTATGTCAATACCTCCCAATTCTCTTCCTACAACCTATGACTGCCAGTAAACTTTGAGGATCTATTGTGTTGGTGAGAGAAGAAAGGTCGATTGATATGTGAAATTATCCATGCATTTTCAAGGGGTAAGAACTGGCTCAATATGGGGACTACACTCCCTGGTGTGGTGCAATAGAACTCTATAATATCTATTGTACCTACAATTTTAATCAAAGGGATAGTTGTTTGTGATGGGATCAATCAAAAAATTTGCATCCCCGATACATAGTACTAAATGTATTAAATCCTAGTTCATTACAAAAACTTGAGAATGTCTATCTAACTACTAATTCTTAGGGGGTGCTACAAAGAAAGGCATGAGCCCAAAATGCCAAAGGGAGCATAAAGAAATCTATTACTTGTGAGCATTAAGCTTATTCTTCCTACCCTACTTTACAATAAGAAGATGCAAATGCTAAGTGAAATAAAAAATCCAATGCAACCACTATGCCATCTCATTGAAAACATGAGATATCCTGTGTGTTTGGAAAAAAACCAAAACAAGGCTTTGTCAAACATCCTACAAGAATAGGTAGGAATCTTTGTCACATTATGGTTGAACAGTAAGGTGAACTCTTTAAGAAAATATAAAACACCAACGTTGGTGTGCGCTGCTACATGCTTGCTCTATCCAATGTTCGATAAGGATGATATGATCATCACCTCCAACACGTTAATAGGGACTCCCATCATCTAGCTATGAATCACCTCCATGCACTACAAAATTACTCTCCAAATGCTTATGTGCATTCTCCAAAAAATATCCTCCTTCGTTTCCATGCAAATCACTCGTCATAGCCTTTATCAACAAGGTTTTAGAAGGTGGCACCAATATAAACCTGTAAAACATTTGTTACCTTCTATCAAATATCCACATGATGCATACCATAAAAATTGGATATGTTTAAACAAATAATCTTTTGATCTAGGGTTTGATGCCCTCTTTTGGAAGGTTGACAAATGATTTCAAGCATTAAAGAGTGAGCATGCTACTATCCCAAACATATTTTCGTCTTGAAAGTGCATCCCCTTGTTGATTTTCCATACATAAATTGGGTATAAATTGAAGATATCCATGGATAGAAAATTTAGGTATGTTTAATGTGATCATAATGCTCCTTATGCTGCAAGAAATCTTCCCTATTGATGAGGACATACAGATGTTGATCAACAATAGAAAGTGCATCACATACCTCAACATCTTTTGGTTGTCCAAGATCAAAGGAAATACGATCCACAATTTCCTCTTCGTGATCCATGAAGTGGTTCTCAAGGTTGATTGGAAAAGGAAGGTGAAAATCCATGTCTCCATCCATCAAGATATTACCATATGTGTCAAAGATGGGATCTCCAGGAACAAACCAGCAATCTATATCCAATCTACATCTCAGAATCACAAAAAGAATGCTAACACAATCATCCTTTTGGCTGCCATGTTCTTCATCTCATGAGCTAGCGGAAGCACCTCCATTTTCATCATCCTTCAAGAGTTTCTCTACAAGATCTATCCCTTTCAACTCTTCAAAACTTTCATCATGCCCATAAATTTGAAAAGGAAATTCACCATAACTTATCAAACCCTTTTCTTCGTCTAAATCCCTGATGATGGTTGTTGGAATGTCCTCGTGCAAGTCTACATTATCATCACAAGACATTTCTTATGGAACATGATGGAATGCATAGTCTTCAATGGATTCTTCTCCATTAAGATCTTCATGAGGTGTTGCAATAGGGTCTTCAAGAACTTCATCACACTTCTCCTCACCCGGATCTAAAATATCCCAATACTGACATAATGCTTTGATTAACCCTTCCAAGAAGATATTTTTTTTCCGCCAATCCTTTTAAACCATATTTCTACAGAATCTTCCAAGGTACATACACAAATTTTCATCAAGACATCCTCATGGACAACATCAATATCTAAAACAATTTTCATGAAGGATGTAATATGTAGTGTATTTAAATTGGTATATCCATGGAATTTCACAATTTGCTAGTCCCAATATGGCATTGGTAGATTAGTAAAAAATCTTAGGATACTTGAGAAACCCAATGGAGTATACCAATAGGCCTCCCATGGGGGCAATGCCATGTTTCTTCACATCCAAATATTCAATATGAATAGTTGACAAGAAAATATGAAACACATTATAGTCATACCTTATTTCAATATCAATAGAGTCACTAGGAGATTCTTCAAATGCCTTCAAGTCTATTAGATGTCCTCACCAATACAAACAACAAGTCACTTCAAAATATTTGAGAAGAGGGCATTGTTCCTTCATGGAGTCACTAGATGAGAATAATATCTTCAAAGAAATTCCCTCATCAAATCATTGTAGACAATCTATTGAATCTTGGAAACTCGACTTTGTCCCCAACAATTGCACCAAATTATTACCTCCTAGACCTGCATTCAAATATATTTAAGCCAGGCCTCAACAAAGTGCAAACCTAAAATCACTTATGAAGGTTTCTCGCTATCACCAACAACTCTTCATCTCACTTTGGGATATATTTCTTTTCCAACACAAGGGGTAAAACCATAGAAAAAAAGTTAAAGATATTATTTAGAAATGAAAGACGTCAGACAACCAAGACCAGTGCCTATCTAATTGGATGATGGAGTCAATACCGAAGAGCAAGAGGGATTGAATATTATGGATAAGATGTAATTAAGCCATTCATTGATGCACCATAATTAGTCTAAGAAAAAATTTCAGATTATGAAATATTATGATTGGGTAGAAAATGATTTAGAGATTCATGGATTTGTCCAATGTGTTGCCATTTGTTGAGCCCTCAACAACTCCCAAGTTTTGAGAAAAACTTGAGGCCCTACCTTATTTTATTTTTTGCGGTATGCTTTCTTCTTTTGGATATATATTGAACTTGATTCCTCGTTTCCGTCCACCATTATTCATTCTTTTTAGATGGTTAAGTTAGATGGGCCTTCATGTTTCACTTTCTTGATTTTGAGTTACTCCCTTTACTTCATTGAACTTCATTTATCAATTAAATTTTTTGGTTTCTTCCCTTCCTTGTGCTTTTATTCCTTTGTTTGAATGATCTTGGCCCCTAAATAATAGATCAAACATGATCCTCAAAGCAAGCCTCTTCTTAGCCTTGTTTATGAAGTTCTTCTCTTATTCCAAAATGAACATGATTGCCAAATCAGGACCCCTAGCTACCCATTTTTGAGCGAGTTTCCCCTGAGTTTGGGTTTGAGCCTTTTCTCTTAACTCTTCTTTCAAACCTTGAGTTTTTATTTTAACTTTGAGCTTTCATTTGTGAAGTTTCATGTCAATTCATGGATCTTTTTTTTTAAATCAAGTTTGATTCTTGGGTCATTGTATCCAATCTATTGAATATTGGGAATTCGACTTTGTCCCTAATAATTGCACCAATTTACTACCTTCTAGACCTGAATCCAAAGATACTCAAGCCCTTTAAAAAATTGAAACCCTAAAAGCACTTAGGAAGGTTGTCCACTATCACCACAACAACTCTTGGTCTCACTTTGGGCTAGTTCCTTTCCAACACAAAGGGGAAAGCCTAGAAAATAAGTTTATGATATTATGTAGAAATAAAGGATGTTAGACTACCAAGACTAGTGCCTATCCAATTGGGTGATGGAGTCAAGACCAAAGAGAAAGAGGATTCGAATATTATGGGGATGACATAATTAAGTTATTCAATGATGCACCATAATTAGTATACAACAAGTTTTCAGATTATGCAAGAATATGTGGAATATGCCTCAAATAATGTGTAGTTCCCCATAAAGTCACTTTAATATTCTTTAAATGCCTTCTTTCAAAAAACATCCCTCTTAAATGGGGTATATTCAAATCAAGCAACTAAATGTTCTTCTTTTAACCCATGGAGTGGGATGCTCCATGTCAAATGACCCTTATTTGACCATCCAAATGCCTTCAATATCACGTGTCATCTTTCTAAGCAAGGTGTTGCTTATTTAGCTTCTTTCTTCACCACCTACCATGCCCCTGGTTTCCTCCAAGATAGGGCATTTTGCTCCTCTAGGCTTTGTCTTGCCACATGCCATGCTTTTAACGTCTTGTAATGTAGGGCATTCCTTTACTGGGTCTATGTATGGTCCTTACCTTGCTACAAATCATATCTTGGATACTTATTGAGGTAGGGTGTTCATCCTCTAAGGTTTTCTTTCTTAGTCACATCCTCCATCTACATGGTCTAGGGTCTTGGGTGCAACCAAGGAACAAGGATCCTCATTAATGATGCAACAAAATATAGTGTAAGCCATGTAACCATGCCTCCAAATCAATGTCAAGTGCACCCAAATAGAACCTCATGGTGTAGTGTCTCTGGAAAAGTCCCATCAATACCTCCCAAGTCTCTTTCTGCAACCTATGACTGCCACTAAACTTCGAGGTTATGTTGTGCTAGTGAAAGAGAAAAGGCCTATGAAAATGCAAAATGAATTATGCATTTTCAAGGGGTAACAAGGATGAACTAGGTAAGCAATTCCAAAGTTTTTAATGTTTAAGTAACAAACTAACAAATTGATTTTTTAACTTTCTAACTTTGTCTTTCATTGTCATGAGTTATCGCAATGAACTAGTGGGAAACATTTGGTAGCCAATGTCCTAAATCACAAAAGTTTGTAGTTGGTAGCTTCTTGAGTCAAACTTGCAATGCTTTCGAGTGTGAGAACAACTGGTCTATCTTTGAGTGCATTCATTCATAGAAGACACATTGTTTGGAACAACAACGATTAAATATTCTTGTTTGTGTGTAGTAGAACCTTCATTTGAGCCACAACCAATTGTTGAACAAAATTCCCAATGCAAATCATGTTGTCTTGGATGATATTGATCCCTCCTTAAAAAGTGCAGTGTAAGCTTAATAGAATTTGATGACAATGATTTGGGGTAGATGCGCTTGAATTACGATCCACTAGTAGAATCAAACACTAGTTTTCCACGTTCTTATAAGATCCAAGTCAAAAGGTAATCTTGAGTCTAGTTATCATAATAGAAATGAAAATCCCATTCCCATAAAGTGAGAATAAATTTGATAATTAGTCATTATGATATGCAATTATTTATTGTAACCTATGGCATGATGGTTTTTTCATTGAAGAAGGCATTTAATGTCACAATGTTTATATATTTTGTTTCATATATCTATATATTCCTTCACAAACTTACCTCTTAATTTCTCTCCTTCTCAAAGGATGACTGTCAAGCAATTCAACCTACATAGATTCATGGTTGTTTTGCACCGGTGCTTACCCATCTCAACCAGCAACAATCTTCTGAGTCAAAACTAAACACCTTACAGATTCAATACTTAAGCAAGGAGACACACATCTAAAAACGAAGCAACATCCCCAGTTCTCATATATTCTATCTTGCTTCGATCCAGGACCCACTAAACTCCTTGGCCTCACACGCTTTTGCACCAATGTAGATATATCTACAGCATTCAAAATCCAATACTATTTGTGTAGAACCTTCACTATGTGTTTTACCCCAACCCAAGTTGAAGGAAGCAATACCTATGACACAAGTGCTACAACTGGCTTTTGTAAGTCCAATTCTTAAGTGGAGAGGGCATCCAACAGGTTTCTTATTTGAACCTCTTGAGTTCAATAGATTGTTCCATCTCCAGTTAAAGTACTCTATTTTTAAGAAGACACATGGGTCCATACAAAGAGCCTGCCCACACAATGCCAATAGACAATGCCAATAGAGTCTTTCATGCTTCAGTGAAAGGGCATCCTTTATTGAAAAGGGCACAACCCTTTAGATCAGAAGAAAGTGGGGACATTTTGCTCCAAGCAGTGAGGAAACAATGAGAATACATAAATGCTGTAATTATTCCTCTGCCATGTGACACCCATTGAAAACCCAATTATTCTTCTCTGTAAGACGGTCCAAATATTATTCTCTACATATAACTCCCTTGACAGTCTGAATCTTCTTTGCAACTGACATGACACCTGCATGTACCTGATGCCCATTCCATTTTTGGCATCCCTATACTCTATTTATTCCAGTGAAGAGTGTATAGGCATGTACAATTTGGCAATTTTCTTGTGTCTTCTTTCGTTTTCTTTCTTAGGCTCTTTTCTTTTTCTGCTCGTGTGCTCTAATCATTTACTCTGGTTCTTCCCACATCTTCTAATTTAGATTTAGAGGTAAAACATAGTTAATCACTCTCGCAATGAAGCCATAGGCTACCTATAAGTGTGAACAAACACCTGCCTGTAAACCAACCTCTTCACTTGTGGGCAACTGTCATTAATATGTAGCTGTGAATTTATATATGTCTTGATGAGGCAAGTGATTCTATTCATCGGACAAAAATAATTGAATATTTTTATTAGTGTACATGCTCCCTATTCAATAGTCTGTTATTGAATTTTCCCCAGCCCATCTTGTGAAATTTCAGCCGGTCTTGACAGTCTGTATTCTTATCATGGAGTCAACTTCGTTACCTTCTTCTGAATTACATAATTCTGGACTCTGCCATAATTCTTCTTCCCTTGTATGTGTCTACTAAGTAGAATTCAATGTAGAACAAGCGTTACTAGATAGTGGAATGACAATTCAGAGTTTTGCATCTGTCTCGCTCTCTCACACACAGAAGTTGACTGTTATTACATGGCAGAAAAGTAGGGGACTTGCTGAGTATGCTTTGGCACCTGTGGGGAGAACTGCGAAGAGGCCTGCAGAGGTTACTGCTGAAATTGGAGCATGCTTGCCTATGGCTGCACTCACTGCCTTGCAGGCGCTTCGAGATGCAGCAGGCATTAAGCTTGATGGAAGTGGGAAAGAAATGAATGTGCTTGTAACAGCTGCCTCTGGAGGAGTTGGGCATTATGCTGTGCAGGTATCATTCATTGTTCAGGACAATGCCTCAAATTTGAATTTTAATTACAAAGGCAATATGTTCTCTCAAATGTCGCCTTTTAATAATTTAAAATCTCAATACTCACTGCATAAATGTAATGGGGATTTTATAAGTTCACCTGTGTGTTTCTGCATACAAATAGCAAAGATTGGAGGAGCACATGTTACTGCAACTTGCGGAGTGCGCAATATGAGCATGATCAAAGATCTAGGGGCCGATGAAGTGCTGGACTACAAAACACCAGAAGGTGCAGCCTTGAAGAGTCCTTCAGGCCGCAAATACGATGCTGTAATTCACGGTGCCCATGATATCCCATGGTCCATATTCAAGCCTAATCTAAATCCCTCTGCTAAAATGATTGATCTCACTCCAAATTCAATGTCATCGGTAACCTTTGTTGCACAGAAAGTTACTCTAGCCAAGCAGAAATTGCTGCCATTATTCGTTTCTGGTAATGCCAAAGACCTTTCTTTAGTGGTGGATTTGGCCAAAGAGGGGAAACTGAGAACTGTCCTTGACTCAAAGCATACTCTGGCAAAATTGGAAGATGGGTGGACAAAGATGTCTGGAGGCCATGCCACAGGAAAGATTGTGGTTACATTTGATGATTAGGTTTTACAATGATCCTACGTTCTTATATTGTAAGCAGATTTATGTCTTCAATTATGTATTTCATTCCACTCCATGGCAATATTTGAAGTTATTCGAGAACTTTGTATTATTATATTGAAACCCTTTCTACTGGAGCAATATTGAAACCCTTTGTTAATGAAGCATTGTATTATATTGAAACCCTTGTTATTGAAGCATTTTGAAAGCGAGAATTATTTCTTCTGTAGATATAGTGACTCCAAGAGATTTCAATATGAGTAACCATGTAATCTGCAGAGAGGGTTTGCTTGTTTGAGAGCCCAGATTCAAACAGAGAACCTTTATGTGTTTGATACTGAGAAGTGTCTGGACCTGGATTTCACCCAAGGACCTTTAGTGTGACACTAGCATGACAACCGGTTACACCTCCCAGACCTGCCTGCCCTTGGAAAGCACTGAATTCATATAGACATATCACATTGATTTAAAAATTACCGTAGTCAACTTTCCATTATAAAAATATTCCATAGTATTATAGCATGTACTATATAGAATTAGATAATATCATAGTACATAGTCAAAATTGTTGTTGTCATTATCTCTCATTACAAAAACATATTGCATAGTATTATGGCATATACTATATATATAATATTTATTTAAAAAAAAAATATTTTTTTATTTATAAAAGTTATTTTAAAAATAATAATGTGGAGGGTATATACAATGATATTTATACCATTTATCTTAAAACAATAAGAATAGCATAAAAGTTCAAGTAAGCACTAGAATCCAACACTTCGGCATTTTTGATTAACAAAAACCATTTTACCAGCGATGAGTGTATATGTACCTCTTCTTTTCACATATGACAAAACGCTGACAAAGAGCAAACCTCATTTTCAAAACATACTTGCACGAGAGTTTCTATAGGAAAAATAAGGCTGAAATCCTCAAGCAATGCCAAATACCACTAAGGGAGGATCAGATTATAGAGTTGGAGTCACCCAACTCTATAAGAATACCTGTCTGCTCTGACTAAACATTCTCCCAACAAGACCTGGCAAAAGGGTAATCCCATAATAAATGCTTCACCATTTCCCCTTTGAGTCAGGAAGGGCAAAACCATCAGAGAGGCCACTCTTAGCTAGACGAGCCTTGGAAGGAAGGCCCTAATAGATCACCAGCCAAGCAAACACACGGAGTTTATAAGACACTTGCATCGACCACACACTATGCAATCTCTAAATCCATTGGTTCTCAACATTAGAAGATTACCATTGCACATTAAGCACTAGAACAAGCTTATGTCGCTAATGAAGAAGGGAGTACAATTTCCGAGAATCATACTAAACTAGTGGGTGCCCAAAACTCCACTCCAATCATTCCAAAAGGGACCTAGCATATTAATTTTCATCTTGAACAAATCTTCCCATGGAAAATGACCGACAATGTCCATAATAGTGGGTTGATCAGTAGACAAAAAACCATATTCACAAGCAAGGGATTGTCAATCCTTCCAAGAGAAAATATTGACATCCCACAAATCTCTCTAGAAAAAGATATTTTTCTTGCTTAATCATTAAGCCAGAAAACAAGGAAAATTTATAACACATGTGCTTTGCACCTTCCAACGCTAAATTGATCTTTTGGCCAAATCCCACCATGCTTGACTACCTGACATCTACTACCTACCAAACTAGCAACATTCCTCCATGTTGTTCAAATACTTTTGAGAATCAAGGATCCCTTAATTTGGAAGCCATGAGGTGTTGAAATGATAGCACATAAACCGAATGACTCTTGGATTCTGCCAACATGTGCTATCGGTAACCTATGTCACAACAAGACCTACCAACATCATACTTGTGGGCCAAGAATATATAATATTTGTTACCTCTTAAAAGAGAATCAATGAAATATTTTATATTTCGGAGAACATGTGCAACATGGGCACTATTTTCGCTAAGGGACATCTGGACAGGATATCTTTCCCATAATAACTAATTCCCCGCAATAACTAATCATAATAACTATCCTCCATATTTTCTCCATGAATCTTTCAATAATATGAATAACTATCTCTCCATGAATCTTTCAACTAATATTTATCCGTGATTTTTATGCTTGGTTTACATCATTACAAACCCATCATATAATTTAGATACTACCCATGATTTACAAATAGGAGTTAATCCTTCAATTCAATATCATTGTTTAAAATGCATTATAGAATACACTTAGATTCAAGGACAAAAGCTTTAATAATTTTTTTATTACAAACAATTATCCAACTATGAGATTACCAATAAATTTTAATCCAACTATAAATAGTCAATAACCTCTATGGAGACTACCCAGCAAGTAACCTATCAAAGTTTCATAATGGTCTAACCTATCTATGGCTTTGGCATAAACACAAGAAAATGAAAATATCCAAACAATACTCAAATGAGTGGATTTAGTCACCAAAGTCAAGTGTATTACACTGTGTTACAACTTAGTGACAAGCTTTTAGACTCCATATTTGAAACCATGTTTACATTTACTGCTTCATACAATTTCAATGCCGGAAGATGCCCATTCCAAGCCAAAAATCCCAATGAAGGCGAATAAATTTAAACCCATAATAAAATTATATTTATATGGTAAAAAATAATCTAAAATAATGAATTAATTTAAGATGCTTTAGTTTTCTGAACCGTGTGCCCAATCCTTCATTCTCGCATTCTACCCTTACTCCACTCCAGATCAAAAGCATGGAATAGCATTTGTATATTAATTTTATATAGTAAATGATTTCATTTCAACTAAAAATTATTTTATGCACTCTATTACTATTCTTTTAGCAAAATCTAGGAATTTATTATTGCTTTGTATTAAGCCTATGCTAACTTTTTTGTTTGTTTTATACGATTTATAATCAATCACTCAAGGTTTATGGTTCTAAAAATTAGAATGGAAGGAAAAAGTAAGTGAATTCATTATGGACTATTGGATGACATAGTCCTTATTCCTTTGTTGGAGATCTCACTGCAAGCATGGCAATGAAACGAATCATCCTCTAGTGAATAGGGAATTGAAGTACAGTATACAAAATGCATAGTTCAAATAATATTAGCATTAAGACATTTAGATATGGATTATGTTTTTTTTTTCAATAAATTTTTCTTTGACTTTTTATTGACATTTTGGATATGCATGATTTTTTTATTTGTATTTTATTTATTGAATATTGTAATTATTGATAGTAAAGCTTATGCACGCACATATTAAAAGTTACTTTGAAAAATATGTTTTTTTCAATGAATCTTTCTTCCATTTTTTATTGACATTTTGGATGAATATGTATGATTTTTCTTTATTTATATTCTATTTATTGAATATTGTAATTATTAGTAGTAAAGTACATGCACACATATATTAAAAGCCACTTTGGAAAACATTCCTTAAGATAAGTAAATACAACACATATTTTTTTTTAAATTTGGCTTAAGTCCCAATTCCATTTTCATTCCATCAAACATATAGTTTCATATAAAAATGACCAAATATAACATGTTTGCTTCAAATATTTCTTTACATTTTTCTTTTTCTTTGTAGTTGTAACGAAAATTTAACTTCTACCTTCCTTGCATAGTGTTGCCATGTAATTGTGTGGGTTTGAGGAATTTACACTTTTATAATATGCATATAATATGCAGAATCTTTTATTTAACATTAATTTTAGAATATAGTTGATTATATTATTTATCTTTAATGGGTCATTTAATATATATATATTTTATGGAAAACTTTTATGTGTTTTTAAATTTTCATCTAATATTTGGAGCCTCTTATGCAAGACCCATTATTAAGAATATTCACTAAATAAGAATAGTGTCTTGGAAAATAGCATTAAAGTAAAGGATCATAACCAACTATATATAAGAGAATTAAGCTAGCAAAATAGTATAAGAGGTTGTTTTTATCAAGAATTTTTGTTGAGTAGACCATTATCATACACCATTTTCTAGTTCACTTAATCACACAGGTTAGAGAAGAGGATCTAAATAGTATCTAAGAAAACAACCATTTTTTCCTCTCAGTCATCTTCCTCTCAGTCATCTACATTCTCAGAGGACAAATTATATTTAATTTTTGAATGACAAGATTCCAAGTTTGGCTTAGTTTTAATGTATCATCTCTATTCAAGATTTTATTAAGTTTCTCAATTTCTACAACCTTATCTTATTCGATGTTTGGAGCAATGATCAAATTTGGTGACTACCTTTGCCTCCTCAATACATATATGGTGATTCATGTTAAATGAATGTTCTACAAGAGTTGACATCTTGATGCATTTATGAATGATCTCTACATTGTGTTATTTTAACAACACTTAAACCGAGCATCTAGTTTCACCAAAAAATGTTCTCCATAAGTCAAGTAAACACCATTTTTTCATTTAGGATCTATTGAATCTTTCACACTATGTAGTGTGCCCCTTTGAATCTTTTACACTATGTAGTGTACCCATTATGGTATCTTAGTTGTGCCTTTGATATAGGGTAAAGTGATTCTTGGTCCATCCATATACTCATCTCTTTGTTTATTGTTCTGTCTTCCACAACTTCATGGATAACCTTTCTAATTTGTCTTTCGTGGTAGTCATTGTTCTTGAAAAAAACAAAGAGATGTTCCATTTTTTTATCTGGGTGTTCTTCATTAGAAACTTTCACTACTTGAGTGGCAAGTGTTATCTTTACCGGTTTTCTTTGAAAATGACTCACCTTCAACATGGCCCACTTCAACAAATCTGTACACTCATGATGGCATTAGAGGAGGTGCAACAATGATAGTAGTGGAGGAAGTGCAATAGTAGAAAGGCCTCTATGAGGCATTGCAACCATATAGACTATGATAGAGTGCACCATCCTTAAAAGTAGACTTCTCATTATCTTTTTCCATATTTAGAATATCCATTTCTTATCTTTGTTGGGTATGTGTTATATTCTTTGGTGTTTTTGCATCTGTTTTTTAGTGTTTTTTCGGCACATGGTTTTCAACGAGGTTTTTCTGATTCCGGTTAAGGAACTAGGGTTGTTGACTAATCTAGGTCAATGGATTAGGGGTTTTGGATACATATTAAACAATTAAGATATATGATGAATATAAGATTAGAGATGCGGCTCTAAACAGGTTGTTGGTTTTCCTGGTTTGAGTTTCCAGGGTAAAATCTTTGTGTAATATGTCTGTGCACGCCATTTTATCTTTTCTATTTTTATTAAGAATTTGTTTATAATAAATAATTGTACAAGGTTAAAATCTACAATCTTCACTTAGTTGTTCTAAAGTTTAGATAGGAAACATTGGCTAGGGAATCTCCATAATTAGGTAGGGCATTGTCTCCAAGATTAGAATATGCATGCATGCATACTTCTAATCTTCTCTAGTGTGTGCTTTAATGTTGGATATTTGTTATATTATTTGCATGATTGTCCCATGTATTTTACACTGGAATGAGAGAAGGGGGGGTGTTCCTCCCCCTCCCCAATTTGGGAGTTTAGGGACGTATTCTCCAAGAGAAAAAAAAATGGGTCATTTTTTGGTCTATTTTTGGTGTTTTTTCGGCCCATTGTAATGTAATTCCAATCAAGGAATGTAATCTAGGTAAATGGATTATGGATTTGCATGATGTGGTATCCTGCATATTGTATTGTAATGGTGAAGTTTATAAAATGAGAGTTAGAGGTGTGGCTCTAAACATTTTGTTGGTTTTCCCTGTTAAGGATTTCCAAGGTAAATTTCTGAGTACTATGCTAGATTGATATTGTTTTCTTTATATTTTATAAATAATCTATGTGTGCATTGCTATACTATAAAGGTTTAAAACTTACATTTAATATAGGAAGCATCATTCATATAGGGAGAGTGTTAGATTTCATAGTGCACCTAGACCAGTGCACACACACCTCAGATCTGGTCTATGTTCTCAATAGAATACACAAACGTACAATTTGAACTGTAAACATAAACACACCAATATGCCTAACTATTTAGCACATAGGAATATAAAAACACTAGCAATTAGATCAACACATTACGTAGTAATTTTGAGCCCAAAAACCTTGTTCTTAAAATCATAACAAAGGGCTCTCATACCATGGAAAATGGCCCTTTTCTTTTGCAGTAGAAAAATGCCAAATACACTTACAAAACTCAGTTGAATAGAGGTTGAATATAGCATCCCTCTAGATGCCTCAATGCTGCTCCAAACTTATTCATTGTATCATCCCTCTAGCGCCCTCAAGATTATCACCAAACTATCCATAACCTTGTTGTTTTTCTAGTGTTTTCCATTCCTCTTTCATTGTCCAAAGTCTGCCCTCAAGGGTTGTCCAAAACCACTCCAAACGTTTGTTGTTACAGACCACTAGTCTTGCTATCCTTAACCTCTAGAGAATCCCTCAAACTGCCCTTAAGTCTGTTGATATTCCAACATGTAGCAGCCCCCTTTCTGGCCTCCCAAATACGTATGGTTGCAGACCGAGTTACCTAGGCATCTGCAACAGCCTTTCTCACTGCCCAGTAGACTTCTGGATAGCCTTTTCCACTAGGTCAAGCCCCCTAGAACTCAATGGCATCCTTATTTCTTGTTGTGAATACACTCAACAAGCAGGTCAATACATCTTACCTTCAACGACTGCCTCAAAATTGCAGGTCAAGCCCTCTACAACATAGTGGCATCCTTCCTCTAGCAGGTTGATCCTCTCCTAGGTTGTGACCTGCTCTCATTGGCTTCCTACTACCACACAAACCTACGAATAGGATTCTCCTATGTGTTGACTGCTCAATTTCAAGTTCACTTTCCCAAAACAATAATAATACAGTAGATTGAGGCCTAACGGCCTCTCTCAATGGGTGGACTGCAATCACCAAGTGGCTTGGACTGAAATCACCAAGACTCTCCACTTATCACTACACACAAGAATGTCACAATGACATTATTCTTATTTATACAAGTCTAGGGGTTAACTTAGAAGCCCCTCTAGAAGTCAACATCAAATTAGAACTTCTATGTGAGTGCGAAGAACCAACACAAACCCACAAATCCCATCACCAAAACCATAGAGCCCCTAACTCCGATACAAGGGGTTTTTCACCAAACAAAAAGTCCATTGTGGTGCCAACGAATATTCTCACATGCCCAACACCAAGGACATGTGAGAATACCTTCCCAAAGCTACCAAACATTGATAGAGAGTGCATTATTTTAGGTTGGGGTTAGGGTTTCTTCTCCTAATTCAGGCACACCACTAAATGGGTTACCATCGTAATCATGATCCTTTATTGTAAGTATATAATATATAAGGTACGGTGGGTGTGTAAGACACTTAGTGTGGAGATACGCAGTTTTTGTAACTTTATCATTTATGGGCAATGCAATTTATGTGTGATTGTGTGTTGTTATTTACACGTTGATACAATTTCCAGGATTCTAAATTTTATGTAGATTAAAACATAACAATTCATTTTTCTAAGTTTTTTCATTTAATGCGATGTCTACGCTTGTGAGTTTACATCCTATATTCTAAGTCTAAATATTCCATTGTTTTCAAAGGTGTTTAGTCAATTTTAGTTAGGGTTTTGTTCACTAAAGTGTAGATATGAGTATTATGTTCTAGAATTTAATATGGTATCATAGCATTTTATATGAAATATTCTAGGATCCATGTATGGAGAGGGTTGTTGCTTGTGAGAGGGTGATATTAGAGGATTTTAATTGGTGTGATGCCCTAGCTTCAATTATCGATGTTTACCTAAGATAGACACTTAGACCTATAAGGGGTTTGTGGGTGAGATGCCCATGAGACTCTAGTGATTGGAGTGTTGTTTGTTCCCGAGAGAGGTGATTTGCACGTATGATAGGTTGTAGATATAATTTGTTTCACAATTGATCATTTTGTTTGATGTGTATTCCTATGAGTTATAGGAATGATTAGTCTCAGTCTCAAAGAGTGTGATTCTTTAGAGGGTACATTGAATTTTAAAGCTTGGAAGTGCACACTACAAATGTTGATTTGAGGAGGTTGATCTTTGGTGTTTTGAGGAGGTTGATTTTTGGTGTTTTATGGAAGCTAAGGATACAAATCCTATTGATCATGTGCAATTGGTAAAAGAAAAAAATGAAGGTAGCCAAAGAAAAGTGAATCATCCTTGATTCTATGAAGGATCATTTGTTGTGTAACTCAATAGATATGAAAATATAACATAAGATAAACCCTTAACTTCATAAATAAATCAAATTGTCCACTCAAAAGAATGGACACAAGAGAATTGTAGATAAAACCCTTGAGGTAGGGTAACACCATGAATTATTCCTTAATGAAGGAAAACACTCCACAAACAATGTTTGCTACAATTACAATACTCTTCACAACAACTCCATTACAATGCTTCTTCTCTTTCTATAATTCTATCTAACCTCCTACAAACATTCTAGAGAAGGAAATTTCTAGTAGGTAGAACCTTTTAGTAAACCTTTTTACATTTATTTTTTTCACACTACTACATGAGCCTTATTTACTAGAAATGGCCTCCATACATAGAAATACATAGCTAGCTAACTATTATTATTCCCCATGGGTACCTTCCTAGGTACCCCATATTACCCCCCTAGGTACACTACATTTCATTCCCATTCACATGTTTTCCTCAAAACATGTGAATAATCTATACAATATGATTAGCTAATAAATGTAGTCAGTTGGTACCAAGCACAAGAATCCATCCATCCTAATGAAATGTGAACGTGGGGTCCAACTGCTTCCTTTTCACCTTGATCTATATTATAATTAATCCTTGTTGTGCTACTATGAAATCTCCATACATATTTGTTATTCCTCCATGGACCTTTCAATTGATTCCCTTTTCAGTGCCATGTTGGTCCATAATAAGTTTTTTGATTCCCATGCCCTTGCCTTGATGACTGTTGTTTTTCTAGGTGGCATGGGTGGAAATATACATCAACCTTAGCTCTCGGTTTTTGTCTTGGACTCTTCAACATGGTGGTCCTTTAGCTCCTTAGCTTCCTTCTTATGCCCTTCTTGGGGATTTTCTTCATATGCCTTTGTAGTCTCTACTTCCGATGCAACCTTGGACTCTACAATTATTTTCCCTACAACAACTTCTTTAGGTGCTCCCATGGGCCCTTCTTACTTAATAAGAGAAATATCCTACAATGTAATTTTATTTTTATTATACCAAATATTCAAAAGCTTATTTTGCACATTAACATTAATTGTAACACTTTATCCCATCCAAGGATATCCAAGAATAATATCCACATCATTCATATATATGACATGAAAATCAAAATGCAACACATAATTTATTTATGGCGAGCTTCAAATATTTATAAACTTGAACAGTCTCACCCTCAACTTGTGTTCTTTGGATATGTTTTGTAGGAATTTTCAATCTATTAGCCACGTGAACATTGATGAAATTATGTTGGCAACTAGGGTTAATAGGAACAATGATCTTCTCTTTGTGAATACATTAATGAACCTACAACTTGGAGTTGCCACATGAAAATAAACCATTAGTTCTCCCTTTAGTATTTTTATTAACATGAGACTGTCTATCTAAAAGTATTTGTTCACAAGCTTCATCTAAAAGTTCCATCATCTTGTCATGGTTAAACAACATCCACCATAGGAAAGCATCAGCTTTAAAACTTACATTATATTTCCACTCATTTCCCCATATTGACTTCCTTTCTTTTATGTATTCTTCAATAATAATATTATCATATTTTCCTTTAAAATACCACATCTCTCTAGGAATAAAAACTTCAATAGAAACTAGGGTTTATAAAAATAATTTAATTTGTAGTGGACTCCTTGAGGCAACTAAATTAAATGGTCATCATTGATGATATACTTCTCTAATTGGTTATTATGACCACAATTATGACATGTCATGGCCACTCCACAAATTCTGACACTAGTTTGACTTAAATCTAAGCACTCTATCAAAATATATATGATCTGGAAATGGCATGGTCATCTTCAAAAAAACCTAAAATAGAGGATTTTAAATCAATGATAAATCCACCTCCTAAACTCTGATTCTTTTTTTTTTTTTTTAAATTGGGTATTTTTTCGAGAAGAATGTAGATGTATAGCTAGTTCCTTAAAATTACATACACACACACATATATTCAGAGTCAAATTTGAAGGTTGTCGTCATCTTTTTCCCTTGAAGAAAAAAAACTTTCCTTTCTCTTTCCAAGAAAGTGCTCTGATACCAAATGTTATGTGACTCAATATATCTGAAAATACAACATATAAACTCTTAACTTCATAAATAAACCAAATCATTCACACAAAAGAATGGACACAAGAGAACTCTAGAGAAAACCCTTGAGGTAGGATAACATCACGAATTATTCCTTAAGGAAAACAATCTACAAGAAATGCTTGCTACAATTGCAATACTCTTCACAATACCTCGATTACATTGATTCTACTCTTTTTATAATTCTATCTAACCTTCTAGAAACATTCTAGAAAAGGAAATTTCTAGTAGGAAAAACCTTCTAGTAAGCATTCTTACATTTATTGTTTTCACACTACTACATGGGCCTTATTGACTAGAAATGGCCTCCATACATAGCAAGACATAAGCAACTAGCTATCAATATTCCCCTTGGGTACCTCCCTAGTTACCCCATATTACCCCCCTAGGTACACTACACCATTTGATCCCTCACATTGTAGAGGAGAAGTGACTAAGGATATGTATGATGCCTTAATCACTTTGTATCAAAGTGTAAACACATCCCACAATATGCTTCTGATGAACAAGTTTATTAGCACTCACATGAATGACATGGTCTAGGTAATTTATGAAGATCATTGAATTAGGAGATCAACTCGTTGTTATCAAAATGAAGGTCACAAAGGAGGAGTTTATGTGCAAAAATAAATAGGTTCTCTTGACCTTGGGGACACTTTGTGCAAGATGTTTGTTCTCATGAGGCGTTTCCCACCTTTAAGAAGCTTTGGAATGATTTTATCCAAGATTAAAAATGACTAGAAATTATTCCAACTAGAGTGGATGAGATCCTAAATCTATCCCTCATTAGGAAGGCGAGGAGAGGATTTAAGAAAGGAGGACTTGGGAGGAGTCAAAAGGGCAAGGAGGAAGAATCGGATTCTTCAAATAAGAGGAACGCGGACTTTAATCATGTGAAATGCTTCAAGTATCACATGATGGGCCACTACACATTTCAATTTCCTAAGAGAAAGAAAGCAAAGAAACAAAAAAAGTAGTTTGTAAGGAGTGCATAAGCTTATGTTGAAGCGAATGAGTTAGCATCCATAGTTTGAAACAATTTTCTCCATGCTACTGTGCATTTGCACTAACATTGTTTATAGTGTAAAGTGGTATGTGGACAGTGGAACATCCAAGCACATATCCTTCAACAAGGATACTTTCTACAAAATTCAAGAACAAGATGAAATCACACAGGTGGAGCTTGGTGATGATGTCACATATCCAATGACTAGGATGGGTGTTGTATTATTCTTGAAATGCCTTGAGGTGATGTTATAAAGCTACATAATGTCTTGTATGTTATTGATTTAATGAATAATCTTCATTCAAATTGTGCATGACAAATCTATAGTGTATCATTGAGTTTGATGATTAGAAAGTGATCATTAAAAAATGTATCCTTGAACTTGGTCAAGTTTTGGCTAGAGAAGTGTGTGAAGGTGGCCTTTACAGGCTACTAGGAAATCTAGTGAAGCATGGTGCTTTAGTGCACGACAATGGTAACCTATGCAAGTTATGGCACAAACAATTTTATCGCTTGAACTATGGAGCACTACCTATCTTGAAGGACATGGTGTAGAAATTGTCGGACTTCAAGATCAAGATGATAGCAATGTGCAAGGGTTGTGCACTCAACAAACATGACAAGAGTAATTTCCTAATTAGTGATCACATGTCAAGAAACATTCTTGATATGATTCATTCATATGTGTGTGTATCGATGTCTTCATCTTCTTTGATAGGTAGTTTGTATTATGAATCTTTTATTGATTATTCCTCTAGGAATAATTTGATTTGTTTTAATACTAAGGATGAAGTGTTAAATGAGTTCACAAAATTCAAATCCTTGGTTGAGAATTAGACAAGTCAGAAGATAAAGACACTAATGTCCGGCTTTGGAGGCAAGTACACCTCCAAGGACTTTGATTCCTTTTGTAGGGAAGAATGGATCAAGAGGGGATTTATAATACCATACAACTTGTAGCATAATGGGGTTACAGAGAAAAAAAATCTATATATCATCAAGACGTTGAAAGAAATGATCCATGACATGAATTTTTCCATGTGTCTATGGGAAAATGCATGCAACACAATGGCCTAACATTCTAAATAAAGGTTGTCATGAGATATTAAAGGATACAACACCAGAAGAACCCTTTATTAGTGAGGAGCCTTAAGTATCACACTTCAATATATTTGGTTTTCATGTTTATAGTCATGTGCTTAACAAAAAGAGGACTAAGTTTAAACCTTCAATCATTAGGGGTATCTTTGTTAATTACAGTGAGACCTATAAGGCTTAGCGTATCTATATTCCATCATAGTGGAAGATAGTGGTAAGTTGAGATGTTAAATTTAATGATGATAGATGATCATCTAAGTCTTGGGAATCTCCAGTATATTTTGAGGGAGATAAGCTTGATGTCCCAAAAGTTGATTAGAAAGAAGAAGAAAAATCATATTTATATCAGTAATATGCTTCAATTCCATCTGGTTCAATTGGGAAGTCAAGATGGCTTACCTAGAGATTAAAGGAGGCACAAGAAAAAGTGGGAGCACATGAAGCTACATTGCAGGTGAGTAATCCTCCTAAGAAGTTTCCAACTCATGTTGTACTAATGTATTCTATCATTGATACAGAGCCTTCTAGTAGTGAGGAAGTAATGGGAGTGAAAGTATGGTGAGATGCTACAATGGAGGAGTATGATATCTAGGAGATAGTTCCAAAAATCATTCAAGAATTAATGATTGAATCTAAGCATTTGGTTGTTGATGAAGTCTTCATTGAACAAGGGAAGTACACATTGAATATTCTATATGATCAAAATGAAGAGGGAGCAACTTGGTTTGATGGAGAACACATGTCTCACAAAGAGGGAGTGTTAACTTTACTTTGTTACTCTATAGGTCATTCTCCTTTAATATGGTGCACTTCAATTGTTCCATAAAGTAATGGTGATAATGGAGGAGGCACAATAGTGATGACAATGGAGAAGGTATGGCATTAGAAATTCCTTTATGAGGGGTTTTAGTCATACAGAATTCTAAAAGGCACATGCATGATTACAACTTACAATCTGCATGTGTTATCCTTAGAATCAAGGTTATCTTTATCTTTTGTCGTATTTAGAATATGCCTTTCTTAACTTTAGTGATATGTTGTTTTGAGTTTATATAGGATGCATGGGTTATGGAATCTCCATAATTAGGTAAGGTGTTATCTCTAATATTATAATATGCTTGCATCTAGTCTTCTCTAGTTGACACTCTAATCTAGGAAACATTTACCATACAATGATGGCACATTATTCTAGGTTGGGGTTAGGGTTTCTTATCCTAAGTGAGGCACACCACTAGATGATTTATATTTGTAATCCCTAGCCTTTCATAGTCCATAAAATAAAGGTGTGGAGAGTGTGTGAAACATTTAGTTTTGAGCTACTGGTTTTGAAACTTTTTTCTTTTATAAGTAATATAGGTTTCGTGTGATTTAGTGTTGCTATCTATGTACTATTACAATTTCCATAATTTTTTTGTTTATGTATATTAACACATAACAATCTATTGTTCTAATTTTTTCCATTTAATGTAGTGTATGCACTTGTGAATTTACAATTCAAATTTTCGAGTTTAAATAATGCACTATTTTGAGAGGTGTTTAGTTAGTTTTAGCTAGGGTTTTGTTCACTCAAAGTGTATATTTGTGTATTGTGAAATAAATTTCAATAGTGAGTGTGCTTGTTACCTTCAAAATCTACACTTCAAAAGATAAGTCCAATAATAAAGGAAAAATCCATAATAAAACTTGAGGACATCACCCATTGTGAACTCATCGATCATCCTCCTCACTTTAGGTCGGATCGCCTTTGGCACAAGGGGTGACTCCCTTAGATAAAATAAATAGTATGTCCATTAATACAAATTTGAAAATTATATTAGTGAAGTGGATTGTTTTAGTATTTTACAATATAAATTTGGTGGAATTAAAGAGGACAGGTGCTTTATCCTATGGGATATGGAGTTGGGGTAGCAAGATGATAAATAAGTCTTTAATTAAATAGAGAAAATCAACAAGGTTGTCCACAATAAACCCTACCAATTACATAAATCAAATCAATGTGAAAACTGAATGAAATGCTCATAAAGATACAATTTCACCTCCAAATAACATCAAACAATGTACCATTCAATATTCAATAAAAATAGAACATCAAGATGGCCTTCAAAGATGAATGAATGTCCAACAATATATTTACTACCAAATTTGATTATATAAAGGCATTAGGGTCAATAGATCATGGGCAAATCTTTCTTCCATAGCCAAAAACAATTCGCAAACATGGGTGAAATATCTATGGATGAGAAGAGTACATTAGTAGATTTACAATGGCATCCTTGGACATCAATTTGACCCACATAAATGAAAAAGATAATGGAAATATAAATTTTTCATGAGCCCTTTCTCCCTTGCCTACAATGAACCTTATACTTGGTGTACAGGGGGTTTTCTACTCCACATCAATTGATCTTTCAAATGAGAAGTGTTAAGTTGGCCTTTATAAGCTCCAATCCAACCCATTTTACTTTAAATTATTTCCAACCCCTTTTACATTAAATTATTCTTTTAGAAAATCCTAGAACCCTTGGAGTGCATTGTTCCTCTAGATGGAACATTTTAGGATTTGAAAATTGTCAATATTAACAAGTGCAATCACCTCCTATAGGGCATTCCTCATTATATGGGAAACTTCCATATTTTAATGAAAAGAAAAATAATGGAGATCCTCCATATCCCTCCTACAGTGGAGTGCTCCCCTTCTCTTGTATTTTTTGACTATTTCATGTGATTTGAAATGGTTCCTCTTTTCCATGTATCATCCTTAAAACAACAATGCCCTTCTTTAGCATGATTCTTCCTCCCCCCCCCAAAAAAAAATTAGCAACTTTATTTGAGCTCCTAAGCTAGACACTTCTTCAAAGTGTGCATCTTTCTTTGTGAATTTCTCAAGATGAGGTTTTGGGACCACCTAAAGGGAATCAACCTTAAGATTTCCTTCATAAATGTGCAAGAATATATCAATAAAAGATCCAACCCACCATGTCTCTTCCTCATAAGTAGGGAATTCTTCCATGTAAGTGATTTTCCCCTTGTTTCCCACGCATAGGTATAACTTGGACCATGATTTTCCGTGCTAATGTGCCATAAATGTTTATCAACTTGTAGTGTCCTCTAAATATGAGCTCTCGTTCCTTCTTTTGTGCCATCATTTGCAAGGAATCCATTTTCCCTAGGAAGATTGTGCTTTGAAGAGGAGTTTGGAAAAGGTCTTGAGACCATCTATAACATAGTTACCTACTTGACAAGAAATCTCCAGAGTTCTCATTTTTAAGGTTGCATTTAGTAGTTGTTTTGACCTCCAAATTGAAAAGTGGTGCTACTAGTAGAACCCATTTTTTTCAACTAAAATTACCATATTTTGCAATCATGGCCTTAACAACCTCGTAATGTTACCAACAAAAACCTTCAAATCAAACCTTAAATCAAAAAGTGGCATTAATAGAAGAACTATTTTTACAAGGTTAAAATTACAGCGAAATCGTGACCTAAACACCTTGTGTCGTTGCAACCAAAATCTAAAAACCAATCTTTAAATCCAAAAATGGTGCTCTCAATGGTGCACACAATTTTTTTCATGGTTAAAATTATGAATTTTTTGAAATCATGCCTTGATAATCAATACCCTTGCAACTAAAATATTAAAATTAACCCATAAATCAAAAAGAGGTGCTATCAGTAGCACCCCCTTTTTTTCAGGCTTAAAATTGCATATATATTTTTTAAATTGTGGTTTAAAACTATAGTATTATTGCAAACATCCTAAAAAATGAAAAATAAAGGGAAAATAAATAAATATAGAATAAGAAGAAAAGAAAAAAATGATAATGAAAAAAAAGCATTTTAAATTGAATAAAAAGAAGGCAACACAAAAACATAATTAATGGGAAAAAAATCTTTTAAAAAAATTAAAAAAAAAATTGAAAAGATGTATTTAGAAAAATAATTAAAAATAATAATAATAATAAAACAAATATAAACAATTAAAAAAAACATTCACACACAATAAGAAAAACAAAAAAAAGAGAGGGGGAGTGGGGGGTAACACAAGGAATGAGGGGGTGGCAAGGAGCAATTTCAAGAATTATCCCCCTGGTCAATTTCATTACGGCTATGACTAGATACCTTTTGTAAAAGAACAAGTTAAACAACACGAAAGACAAGTGGCTTCTTAAAATTGCTTCAAACTTCAGCCATAACTGTTAGAAAAAACAGGACCGCGAAGCAATAAAATAAAACAAATGCAGAAACAAAAACACAAAAGACACACAATACAATAGAGACACATATTTACGTGGTTCACCCAGTGTGGGCTACGTCCACCAGAGAAATTGCCAGGTCCTTCCTTTATTATTATCCAGCAAATGAAGG
>JASDQU010109521.1:261218-276268 GCA_032191745.1 Picea mariana | reverse complement strand
CCCCTGCGTGGAAGAGTGTACATACTTCTGGGGTGTAAATACTTCATGGGGTATAAACACGGTTGAAACCAAGGACCTCTGAATCAGGAAGATAATCAGGCTCCACAACCAACAATAACCACCTTCGACTCAAGTGGGGGTGTCATAAAGATGCCCATTCTTGGCTAATTCATTGGGGAATCATGGAAGAGACCATTTTGCAGAAGAAGGTTACTATTAAAAATATTATTAAATCAAAATTTAAGGAGAAAATGTGGTGTGATAAAGAGTCAGAAGAAAAAATAAAATTAAGTTATTATATGGAGGTAATCAACCCTGATCTAGAAGATCAAAATTATCTCTATGTTTTGACAAGTGTAAAGAAAAAAATAAGCATTGCTAAAATAAGAACAAATTCTCATGAGCTTCATAGTGAAACTGAGCGTTGGTCAATTCCTAAAATGCCATGGGAAAAAAGAGTGTGTCACCTTTGTGACACTAAGAGGGATGAAGATGAAAAGCACTTTATCTTAGATTGTCCATCCTATACCCAGATTAGATCTCAATTTCAAAATAATTTTCACACTACCAATGTTCCTAACATTTTAATTCAACAAAACTATGGTTTCTCTTAATGCTTTTTAGCACAGAAATAAAATTCTAAAGAATAATCTTACCTTCTTAAGGTTCAATAGACCAATTTGGTCTCACTAGACATTAATCATCATCATCATCATCATATATATATATATATATATATATATATAAGGTCACCGTTGAGCCAAACACCAAATTGGTTTATGAGACCCTATTATTTATGGGAGAAGTGACCCCTTTTGTGCAATGAATTTCTTTTAGTTGTTTTTTTAAATAGTTTTTTTTCATTTTCATTTTTTTTTTTTTTGTATCTTTTTTTATAAATTATTTAAAAAAAAAAACTTATTTTCATCAATAATCTTTTTATTGTTGCTCGAGGTTCAGTGGTAATTGATGGAGAAGGTGAAGATGATCTTATCAATTATCTCGCTATACTTCAAATGTTGGCTGATACATATGGAATTCAGTTGAATCATGAGGATGTTGTTATGATGGGCATGTGGGAGATCCTGGCTCCTAGTGGAAACGACTTTCATAAGTTAGAAAGAATTGGTTACTTGAATGCTTCTACCCGGGGTGTGGAATCAGTACCTTTATCATTCTGGCACAACCATCATGTCAAGGTAGCTTTTTCTTTTGCTCATCTAGGTCTTTTCCTTGTTGGTATTATCTTGGCTCTATGCTTTGTAGGTGCAGCACCTATGTTTACTACCTATTGGTTTACTTTCATGTCTTTCCATAGGCTTCTTTCTACAAGAGAAATCTCATCTTCCCTTGGAACTCATTTTCTTTGTATTTCCCCTTGCCCAAGTTTTGTTTCCAAGAATCTCTCCTCTAAATGGGCCATGTTTTAGCTAGTGGTCGCTAGCTTAGAGTTAGCAAGGAATCTCCACCTGTGGGTTCACATTTCCATCACCTTTGATTCTTTGAGTTTACTATGGATGACAACACGACTAAGGATGTCCCAGAATCGAGTAGTTGTAGGGATGCGAGGAGAGGTGCAACCAAGCCTCCTCACTCCATGAGGGCCACTCTTTGGTCTCACAACACAGAGGTGGAGAGGGTGGCACATCATGCCAGGATAATTTGGACTTGGCACCCCTCCTAACACACATCAAAATAACGAGGATCTAGTGAAATGATATAGTGAAATGAGCTAGGAAAAAATGATTACATACTCCAAAGCACCAAATGAAGAAATATTTTCAAGACTGGGTTTCTAATTCTGACTTTTCAAGATCAAGAGAAACCAAAGTTATTAGAGAAATGGAGTTTAACTGGATTTCCAAAACTCTCATTTCTTTATAAATAGAGGACAAGAAGGATAAGTAGGTTGAATCTATAGACAAGCTCGTATGAATGGAAGATAAATTCATTGTCGTATGCAAGGCGGAATTTAGGATTAGCTTCAAGGTGCTAGACTGGGACCCAACTAATGAGAACAAAACAGTTGAGGTTGTAGACGCTTCAAGATCCCTAGGAACAAGCTCCAACCCAATTATTGTGGAAGAAGGACTGGGAGATGGGACAAAGAGAAAGGCCAAGGAACATGAAATTTCCATCCAAACAGGCAACCAAGCCACATCCTAGTTAACTATGTTATTTTTCACCTTTCTCTTAGGTTTTACTTATTTGTCTTTATGTTTTTTCAGTATTGGAATGCTCTATATGAAAGGTTTTCACCTTTCTCTTAGGTTTTACTATATGATAAAATGGGTGATGTTGAGAGTACCGCTTTTCGTTTTCTATGGCCAATTTTAAGTTTTTTGTTTGCAACTTTATAGATGATGGTTGCAAAATTTTGTAATTTTAACTTTGAAAAGAAAAAGGTGATATTGGTAGCACCATTTTTTAAATAAGGGTAAAAATAGCCATTAAATATGACTTTTAATAAAAATGAGAACTCTCGTTAAGCTGGTAACCTTTATATATATATATGGGTTTTTTTTTCTTCTATTTTTATTTATTTTTCATTTATTTTCTATTTTTGAAGATGTTATTTACAACAATATCGGGCTTCCAAGCCATAATTTAAAAAATCTCTCAATTTTAAGTTTAAAAAAAAAAGTGCTACTAATAGAGTCCATTTTTTTATTTAGGGATTGATTTTAAGATTTTGGTTGAAATGGGACTAATTAACAAGGTCATGTTTTCAAAAAGTTATAATTTTAACCATAAAACACATGTCAGGAGTAAGTAGGAGCACCACTTTTTGTTTAAAGAGTTGATTTTAAGATTTTGGTTGCAAAGGCATGGGTTGTTAAGTGCATAGTTTCAAAGAAGTTGTAATTTTAACCTCGAAAAAAAAGTTGTTTGTGCCATTTTTTAAATTGAAATTTGATTTTAAGGTTTTTCTTTGCAATATGTGACAAGGTTGAAAAAGGTGGTCATTTTATCCCCTCAAAATTGGTGCTACTAATAGCATCAATTTTTAATTTAATGATTGATTTTGGTATTTTTGCCCAAAAATACTACTTTTTAGTGCTAGAATCCTCGTTTTGAAGTCACAATTCTTGTTATGATGTTAACTATGTTTTGTGAACCTTTCCAAGCTAGTGCACATCTTCCTATGTGTCATATTTCTAGTGGAATGAGCCAAGGGTTCAATATTGCCTCAAAATATGTAGATTATGCCTTGAGAAATGTGATGAGACCCCAAGGCATTCTCCAATGAAGAAACATGCATTAAAATATGTAGACATGTGCCCTAAAAGGTGACCTATTGTCTAATGTACAAAAGTGCCTCTAAATATGTGAAATACACACCTCTAATTCTGCAAACATCCATTAACATTTAAAAGTAAGGCATCACATGGATTTCCATCACCATCTCTCCTACGCATGCTAAACAAGATGACACTGAAACAAATTTCTAATACGAATTTCATGACTTGTACCAAAGTCCTGAAATTCACATCTCCTAGTACAATGCTACTAAAAAGAATACCTTTGAATATGCAAAATGAACTTGCATTTTTAATGCTACTAAATTTCCAATACAAATCTCATGACTTGTACCAAGGTCCCAAAATTCACATCTCCTAGTAAAATGCTACTAAAAAGAATGCCTTTGAAGATTCAAAATGAACTTGCATTTTTAGGGGGTAACAATTATCTCCATAAGAGGACTACACACTCTGGCAAAGTGGAAGAGAATTTCAGAATATTTGAAGTCTATTAATGTGAATGATGTACCTGCAAAGAAGATAAAAAGGTTGGATGTACCTACTAATGTTTATATTTCCATCATCCCTAGTACAAGTCTCTAATTCAAATTTATTACAAAGAAACTTGAGAATGTCCATATTTAACTATTCACTCTCAAAAGGCTCTACAAATGTAGAGCAAGCTAAGATGCCAAAGGGGATATAGCATTAGCATGAATGAAACATAATGCTCGTAAAACATCAATCTTGTTCTCCCTACCCTATTCTAACAACATAAAAATATAACACTAAATGTAATCATAGAGCTAATGTAACCATTGACACTAGCTCATAAATCATGAGAAATACGTGCTTGTGTTTGGTAATAAGACAAAATAAGGAAACATCAAACATTTAAATAATGAGAAATATGTTCTTGTGTTTGGTAATAATCCAAAACAAGGAAACATCAAACATCCCTTGAACATATGCTAGAACTTTTGGAAATCTTCTAATGAAAAATGAAGATGATTTGTTTATCTTGCAATAGAACATCAAGGTCATGCCACCACTAATCCAAAATGTTGCATGTAAAATCTAACCATTTTTTGACATGGTTAATATAGAAATCTTGAGAATGTGAATATGAAAACCTAAAATTGTGCTCATTGAATTACAATGTCCAAAACATCTTCAAGGGTTGGATTTTATTCTCCAATGATTCTGCTTGCATGTTTAATCCATAAACGAGGGACTTATAGCCCACTCACTTCACCAACATAGATCCTCTATTGAAAATGAAATCTGGTTTCTTTTCTTAATCTTATGTAGAGATCTTTGCCTTTAGAATTGCTACCCAAGGCTTCTAAACTTGGTGTAAAATTGAAAAAACCATTAACTAGACTCTGCAATTACTCTATCACTAAGAACTGTGTTTTCATATATGGTTTTAGGACATGACTGTTTGGTTTCCCTTTCTTGTAGTGTCAAGATCGATGGAAAATTATGGAAAACAATTGCCCTTTGTATATCTAAGTGTGGAACCTTAACATTCAAACAATTATAAATCTGTTATGCCAAAATAAAGCAACATACTCTCTGCTTAGGACTAGTTATAAGGCTTAAGTCTTTAGGGTAACTTGTACATGAAATAGCGAGTTGGAAATGCCAATAATAATCAAGGCTCTAAGTTTTTTTTCTCTATTGCTTATCACCATGCAAAAAGACAGAAATTGGCTATGATTCTCTACTTCGAAGCTTGGCTCTTTCATGCTTGCAATGTTGTGTTCAAGTGCCAACTGAGTGAGACACTCCAACTCTGTCTATGAAAAAATTCTCTAGTCACTATTTTCCAACAAAAATGAAACATCTACTCTACTTTATGCCAATCAACAAACAAACCATTGCTCCATTAAAATTCGATTGATTAAAAATTCCACTGGCTCCATCGCAATTCAATATCCACTAGAAATTAGGTATTGCAATGTGAACAAGGTTGATTCTTTGATATGGTTTTGTGTTCATTATTTGATATGGTTTTGTTATTCATCTTTCTATGACTCCTTGAGATTGCATTTATTGAATTGCACAATCTTTGGACTATTTCCACACAAAAGGAACAAAGAAAACAACTTGTATATTCCCTTAGTTAACTCAACATTCTGATTGGGATTTATTATGAACCCATCACCCTATCCAATTGAATCTCAACTAACACTATGTGTTGATGGATTTTAATTGCAAAGATAATTGTGGGTTGATAGAAATACCACGATCAAACACAAAATACCACGAGACTCACCATTCCACAAAAAACTCAAATCAATGGAAATGGCCATAGTTTCATGTTCTAAGAATTGTCAACTCAATCCAATAGAGTTTCCATCTTGACAAATTATATGGATGCATGTCAGTGAGTAGCTATAGCAATTAAAGAATATAAAACAAAGTTGTAAGCAGCAAAATGTTTGATAAAGAGGACATGGATTGGTATAAAGGTAAGTGATTCATTGTTTAATGGTATATACCATGCATCTACTACCATCCACCCAAAGTACCATCTAGGAAGCGTCTCACGAACTACACAACAAGAAGACACCCTTGTTGGTGTGTACAACATGTGTATGGCCCATAGGGATGCCCACAGCCTCAAGCGATCTTTGAGTATTGTGATTGAGCTATGGTAGGTGCATATTGTTAGAATATAATGGATGTGCTCGTCTAACCATAGACAATATAGCAATATTGTCACCCAACCATAGGCCGAAGCCACCCCCGAGCACCTTAACCTTGACAGAGAATCATTCTGGAAGCAAATACTAGACTAGATAGCCAAACAAAGGTGACACACCTTTCTCCAAGGATATCACACCAAGAAAGAGTAAGAAGAGTTGATCAGAGAGTCCAAACCATAACCAAGAGAGATTCCAAGCCAAAACCAAAACCTACTAGCTGCAGCAGCTGCAACAACAAATCTCCTCCAAACTTGCGCACAAACTGGCCAACTGCAGTGTGCACAAGTGTTGCTTTTGCAGTTCTGAGAATAATGGCTAGAATGAAGACTGGCCTCCTGTATTTATACTAATTCTGGTAGACTGCCTGGGTCGACTTCTCATTCTGGGTACTAATTTATTTAGTATATAACATTTCCTTTAGCCGACTTCTTCTCTTGGAGGATAATAACCTAATACAAGTCATTCTCTTGAGCCGACTTGTCTTCTAGGGTTATTAACCAATTAATAAGGGTTTCTTCTTGCTTCCCAAAATATTTTATTCTCGTTAGGTTTACACGTGGAGGTAAATACCTCCCACAACTACCATAATATCAACACTCCCTCCTAGCTAGGGAGGTATTGAAGGTAATTGTATTGAGCACAAACATACCATTCACCCGATAGAATCAACATAGTCGTATAGATTATCTCATGATTAGATCATGAGCACCATCATTACTATCAGTGTCATCAACTTCATCATCTCTCGAAACCATACTCTATCTAAGTAATCAGACATGATTTTGGATAAGTCACTCACTCCATGGAGTGACAGAAGAACCATTCTTCTTATCCAAACATATTTCCTAGAAGAATAAATGTCCTGGACCATTTTCCGTATGGGGAAATCTCTGCCCATTGATCATCCATATAGATGATAATCATTTCCAACAATATTGATAGTCTTCAAGGCAATCAGAACAATGTCATTAAATAGAACACAACTATTTCTATCCATAGTAGTACACAACTATAATCCAGTGGTACACTACCACACCAAGTAGCACACATATACTTGATCAGTGACATATAGTCACAATAAGTGGAACACATCCACCACAGTAGTATATATCTATTGTCCAAAGACATTCAATCTCCATAACAATCATATCATCTGATGTCATCCTACACAGAAAACATTGCTATGATATAAACTGAATCATCTGGGCCATTCTTCTACTCACATATGTGATATCTAAAAGAGCATCTTCCCTCAGAAGGAAAAACATCAATGATGAGATATTTGGAATATTCTTCTCAAGCAAGGAAGAATAATTGTCCCAATTTTTTAGCCTGGACCATTCACCTATGTGGGCCATTCCTCTGGCACTAAACAAAGTGAAACCTGAAGAGAATGAGTCTGCCCTAGGTATTGCTTGTCCCTAATTGTTAAAATTGAACCATTCACCTATCTAGTCCATTCCTCCAGCACTAAACAAAGTGAAACCTGGAGAGAATGAATCTGCCCTAGGGAATGACTATTCGAACCATTTTCTAAGGAAATGATTGTCCTGCACCAACCTCCAAAACAGACCATTCTTCGAAACTGCTCACAACTATGAGCTTCGAAAGAATGACTCTCTGATGAGGTGGACCAGTCTTCTTGGCCACTACTAAGAGTGATCGTCAAGAAGAGATATTGTCCTAGACCATTCCCCCACACTGGCCACAAGGGGAATCACTCTCTATGGTACATCAACAATCCATCGAACCATTTTCATTACAAAAATGACCATTTGATCTAGACCATTTTCTGAACTGGAAAATGCCTGTCTATCAGAAATCTCAAACCACTTTCCAAACTAGAAAGAAACTACTCATCTTGGACCATTTTTCGAACTGAAAAATGATTGCCCATAAATCAATAACACATCAGTTCTCCATCCCAACCTGGGAGTCATCTCTTCCTTTTTCAATAAGGAAGTTTTCTCTACGAGCTCTAGCTTGAGTACACAAACTCTTTCATCTTGGATAGAGGATTTACCAAAATTTATTCTTATCTTCTCATCTGTGGAGATATGTATTGGAGAACCACTTTCGATTTTTATGACTTCATCACGGAGAATGTCATGCTTGATCTCAATGTACTTCGGTATTTATGGAACACTAGTTTTCTCTGAAGACTTCATATAGCTCTAATCATTATAGTATATCATAGTTGGATTTATCTCTTTTGTTTCCTACTAGCTCATAACATCGTGGAAAGACTCAAACTGGAACATATCCATGTGGCATTTCTTCTGTCATCATGAGAGTTTGTCATGGATTAGCAATCCATCGTCCTGGAATTTTGAGTAACCATTCTGATTTTTATCATAGAATGTTTTCACCACATTTCTACTGTGCATGAGAGGCTCTCCACCAAGTTTTCTTCTTCCATCTGCATACAAAGGTATCTTCTTGGTATACCTCAAAGCCTTAAGGTTGTTCTACATATGTTCTTTGTTCAATTATTCTGGAGAACAGTCTTTGCATTCATCTGATGTAAACTCCAACCCATGGATACTGTGGACGGTATAATGGCTCATGTAGAGGTATGTCTGGTTTACTGGAACAAGAAATCATCATAGTCTTCTCCCTCCATCTGGGAGAACCTCTATTTATGGATCTCGCAATGCTTACATTCATAAGTCTTCCATACAATGTTCTTTATCAGTTCCTCTGCTTGATTTCTTTTAGTGAGTTTATATCAGGCTGGTAGTCTTGTGATTCTCGATACAATGACTGGTTGTTCTGGATTTTCCTTCTCTCTTGGAATCTTCATGTTCTGCCTCATGTTTTTATTTATCTCTTAGGTCCATGGAGTTTTATATAGATTCCATGCCCTGAAGATTCCAACTTCTTTCTTTCATCATAGGATCATGGATGTGGATGGACAACCGGGGATACTTTAAGTCTTCTTTTCGAAGAAGACTTCTTCTAAAGTCAAATTGTGTTGCTTTTCATGGCTGCTACCATTGATGGATACTTCATCATCTTCAATGGATCATATAATTTAGGATTAGCTCCCTCCTAATCCTTGCTTCATGCATGGATGCATGCTCTTCTTTTGGAAATATATAATCGGCTCCCTCCATCTAACAGAGTCCACACTTTCGTCTGCATCCTTATTGCCTTTTGAAAAGTGTCATAAGTCCTTTTCCAATTTCCTCTTGATTGTTGACTTCTTTCTGTTTTTACTTCTTCTAGGTTTCTTCAAGATTTATTCTGATTTCGGCTTATCTTGCAGTTGTTACTTAATAACTATGAATTGTTACCAGGGGTTGTTGATGTACTTCATCCTTTCATGTCTATTGTCTGAATTGTAATCATAGTGATAGCAATCCTTATCTTGTTGTTATTCCATAGGTATAGTTTCTCTTGGAACATATTATCTTCTAAGAAATAGATATGCAAGATATGTAAAGAAAACATGGTATGTACAAGAACTATGAAGAGTATTGTTACATTCTCTTAGAAGAAGAAGTTTGTTTCATCCTACTTAGTCTTCTTTGAAGGTTCCTTTTCTTCGACAACTGATGCTTCATGTGTCTCCTTCCTTTTCTTTATCTCGGAACAATGATTCTTGTAGTGACCATATTTTTGACAGTTGAATCATTGTATTTCTGACATACCTTTCTCTTGATTTGGCTTCTTCCTTGAGCCAAACTTCTTTTTGTTACTGAAATTCTTGAATCTTGTCGTGAAGGCTTGATCATCGTATTTCTTTTGAGGTTTCTCTTTTGCACTAATCCTTGATTCTTCTTGTGCATAGCAAGTCCAATGTTCTTCAAATGTAGGATACTCCTTCCTTATGCTCATGCTTGCGGCAAATGTATCCCATGTCTTGGGAAGACCGTTGAGTACTATATTTACCAGTTCCTTCTCTGAAATGATCTCTTCAATACCTTGTAGTTGATCTCTTAACTGAGATATTCTCACAAAGTATGATGTTATGTTGTCATCATCATTCATCTTCATGTCGTGGAGCTCATTCTTTAGAATCATTACTTGTCTGATGTTTCTGACTGAGAAGAGGCTTGTTAAGGCATCGTAAATATTCTTAGATGAGTCAAGATGGGAGATGTAGGGTATCAAGTGGTATTTTATATAATCCACTATGATACTCATGGAATTGTTGTCATTGTCTTTAAACTTCTCCATAACTGCAATGTTCTGCGGTTCCTTCTCTTTTCCTTCTTCAAACTCTAGTTCCACAATCTTTCCTTTCACGATATCCATCACTTTATTCTTGGAAAGTATGAGATCAATCCTTGGCTTCCATGCTCTGAAGTTAGAATCCCCTTCTAACTTGTTTTCTGACTTCATAGAGTAAGTCATGGATTCTTGGACTTGGTCAACCCTATATTTGACCAAAAACTCAAACTTGACGTCTTAGCTTGTTGAGAGTACCAGGAGATGTGCTAGGCTAGGACGCACTAGTCTATCTAGAAATTAGGCCAATCCCTTCACTTAAGGTGCCTCAATGAGAGGGTTAGGGTTTTTTTGTTGCAACAAAAACTGGTTGCAACTACAACTGCAACAAAGAAAATCCTCCCAATCTATCTTCCAGCGGTTAGACTGTCCGAAGATAGTGTGGTCCCATAACCTGTTAGAATATAATGGATGTGCTCATTTAACCATAGAAAATATAGCAATATTGTCACCCAACCATAGGTCGAAGCCACCCCCGAGCACCTTAACCTTGATTGAGAATCATTCTGGAAGCAAGCCCTAGACTAGATAGCCAAACAAAGGCGGCACACCTTTCTCCAAGGATAGCACACCAAGAAAGAGTAACAAGAGTTGATCAAAGAGTCCAAACCATAACCAATAGAGAGTCCAAGCCAAAACAAAAATCTACTAGCTGCAACAACATCTCTCCTCCAAACTTGCACACAAACTGGCCAACTGCAGTGCACACAAGTGTTGCTTCTGCAGTTCTGAGAATACTAGTCAGAATGAAGACTGGCCTCCTGTATTTATACTAATTCTGGCAGACTGCCTGGGCCGACATCTCATTCTGGGTACTAATTTCTTTAGTATATAACATTTCCTTTAGTCGACTTCTTCTCTTGGAGGCTAATAACCTAATACAAGTCATTCTCTTGAGCCAACTTGTCTTCTAGGGTTATTAACCAATTAATTTGGGTTTCTTCTTGCTTCCCAGAATATTCTATTATTGTCAGGTTTGCACGTGGAGGTAAATACCTCTCGTGGCTACCATAATAACAACACATACAACCTCAAGCTCAATGAATTACTGACAATTTAGCTACAAATGGCTTCAACATCACCAAATTTATATACTTCATATGCAAAATTAGAAACTTAGGTTGAAAATTGTAACCACTAAATTCTAGTAACCATTGATTTCAATTCAACATGAAATGGACAAAGATCATTGCATAGTTGTTGGATTTCACCAAGAATTAATGGGGAAAATAATTTCTAAATGATGCTAAAAAAAATACTATAGAGAATTCTTCATTTTAACCATGAATTCAACCACAAGAAGCACATTAAACAAAATAAGTGCATTGCTTCATGGACAAATATTACTCCATAGCCACCAAAAAATCCATACACAAAGACATGATACTTACCCTGGAAACCCAAATGGGAAAGAAGCTTCAAATGGTTGCTCAATCTCTATTCGACATTTTTTATTTACAAGGCATCTCATAGCTTTACGACCATTCAATAATTTACACAGTTTGTTTTGTGCATCCTGGGCTCATGGCCAGTAAAATCTCTTTGTGAGTCTAATTACAATGAGATATATACAAAGATGGGGGTACTAGGAAGGCCAAAAGACCTAACCTTTAATTTCCCATTCTTGGTTCCTTTCTCTCCTATTTTTATATTTATGTTTCATTTAACTCATTTTTTCTCTTTTCTTTTCTTTAATTTTTTTTTTAAACTTGCATTGTCATTTTTTTAATTTACTCTTCATTAATTGTTGAATTGCACTTAGATACTAAATCTTGTAACCTTTTTCTTGTTTGGACCCATTTTGGATCACTATTGGCACAATCATCTTCCAGTGGCATTATCAATCAACAATGTAAATATGCAAAAAGAGATTACCCTCTTTTGTTGCTCTTTGTCAAATTACCATATGTCATATGCCCAAAAAGATCACATCTAGAAAAAAAATTGGTTGCATTTCAGGGTTCGTTGGCCTTATTTGGATGGATGAAATATGCCACCATACACTAAGAATTTATTATGTTTTTGGTCCAAGCATGTGTTTGTCTATATCATTTCCTTCTTCTGACAAACATTGTAAGCAAAGAGAATATATTTTGTATTGTATGGAAAATATTTATGCCACATAACATTAGTGCAAATTTTCCCTTCTATATCCAAGGCTAATATATAGATGTTTTCAATTGTTGACTCCTCATAGGTTTGTTCCATATTTTGAATAGTCTTCAAAAGAGTCAATGATACATGTTGCACCTCCTAGCCTCCATCCCTATCACTCATAAAAAAATTATTTTCGTGCATTAAAGAATGACAAGGGGAAACTGATTTGTTTGCCACTATGATCAGAGTCTTTTGAAAACAATTTTTTACAATATGAGAAGGATGTGTTAATGACACAAGAGTATTCCTCTTGTTTCATTTGGTTTATCTCTTCAAATGCTATCCCCAATGGATGAATTTTTGTGATTAACAGTTCCTCCTTTTGACACACTTCCAACCTTGTATGCTCATGACTTTGCTGGTACTATTCTTGCATTATATCCTTCAATATAACAAGCCAATTCCTTGTTACTTTAATTCCTTCAACTATACTTGCAAAGTGACCATGACCTGCATCTTAGCTCAATGAATGCACAAACCATTCCATGACAACACCTTTATGCTCTATAGCCATTTGTTGTACTAATGCATGGGAGGCTTCCACACGTTTCATTATTGATATATTATTACAATCATAAAACATCTGAAGGGGACTTACCTATAAATTTTCTAAATAAAGTGAATTTGGGAACTAAGCAATACAAATGAGATCAAAGGGTTTATAAAATGTTTTCCTTCCACTGCCAGGTATTTCAAGATCTAAGGCCTTTTTCATTATTTATCTTATTTCCATATTATGTCTACTTATCAATATCCTTCAAACCAAATGAGTTCAGAAAGTTCATTTGATCTATCTATAGGCGTAAGAAATTATGTAGTTTGGCCTTGATCTTTAGAAACCTCATAAACAAGAAGAGATTTTCACTTACAAGGCTCGTCTTCTAGATTATGACAACCATCATTCTCAATGAAAACTTTACAACTCACAACATGGAGGTATTCAAGCTCTTCATTATTTGGATTTGCAACACACTCTTCTCCTTCTAATGAGTTAAGAAGGGCATTTAATCTTCAATTTTGTCCTTTACTTCAACAAATTACTTCTATGTGGGATTACTATGAAACTCAAGCATTAGATATTTGATTTATTTCTTCTTGTCATGGAAAACATCAACCAAATCAATAGGTTCATCACTGATATTTTGGTTGCTCCATCTCTTTCTAAAAACCATTTCAAATTCATACCAAGAGGAAATGTTCATTTTAGGTAAATCATCAAACCATGCTCTTACTCTTCCTCCAACTGTACACACAAAATGTCGCATGGCAACATCATCATGTGATTCATCCTCCATGCACAAATATTCATAAACTACATAAATATGCCACTCTGCGGAGGTGCCAATGTCTCCATTAAATCATGGAAATCCATCCTTTGAGTTAGGGCATTTGTGAAGGAAACCATTAATACTAAAAAGATCCAAAGTGGATACAACCTAGCCACAAATTGAAAAGTTGATATGAAATTTGCAAAACACATTACAATCATTTATCTTTCATACTTATGGAGTCCTTAGATGAAAAAGATAGATCTTCAACCAAAACCTCTCATCACATCATTGTAGCCACATCTACTAAATCTAGGAAAGAGACATTATCCCTGGCAACAACACCATTTTGTTACCTCCAAAATCTACACTTCAAAATATAAGTCCAATCATCAAGTACAAACCCTTAGGGAAACTTGAGGACATCACCCATTCTAACCTCAATGATCATCCTCCTCACTTTAGGCCATCTCTCCTTCAACACAAGGGGCGAATTCCATTAGATGAAATCACTAATCTCTTCGTTAATGCATAATCTCTAAAAATTAGATTAGTGAAGTGGATTGTTTTAGGAATTTATAATATAACTTTAGCAAAGGTGAAGAGGACAAGTGCCTTAACATATGGGTTATGGGGTTGAGGCAACAATATTCATATAAGCCTTTAAATGAATGGATAAAATAAGCAAGGCTATCAACAATGAACCCTACCAATTACATCAATCAAATCAATGTGCGAACTAAACAAACTACCTATAAAGATACAATTTCACCTCCAACAATCAGTGCACAGTGTAATCATCAATGTAAAGAGAACAACAAGACCACCTTCAAAGATGAATGAACAACCAAAATTTTCTTCATTAATAGATCTAACTGCATGAATACATGATAGGATCAATAGATCACAACTAAAGCCTTCTTCCTTAGCCAAATTAACAATGGCAGCGTTGCACGTCAATTTGAATTATATAAAAGAAGAAGATAATGGAAGCATAAATATGTCATGGGACCTTTCTCCCTTGCCTACAAATAACCTTGTACGTGGCCAATGAGGGGTTTTCTCCTTCACATCCATCTATATTGCAAATGAGAAGTGTATGGCCTTTTATAGGCTCCAATCCAACCCCTTTTACATTAATTTATGTGTTTAGAAGATCCTAGAAACTCTTGGAGTGGAGCACTCCTCCAGATGGCAATTTTTAGAATTTGGAAATGGTCAACATTGACAAGTGTCATCATCTCCTATTAGACGTTCCTCATTAGATGGGTAACTTCCTTATTTATATGAAAAACATAATAATGGAGATCTAAGTTGCATGAAATGACGAAATGATTCTAAGTTTATGAAACCAGGACGATACGAAACAAGCCCCCCCAAAATGGAAACGTCGTATATAAAAAGTATATATATATATATATATATATATATATATA
>JASDQU010109521.1:233851-253477 GCA_032191745.1 Picea mariana | reverse complement strand
GGTTGAAGCCCTCGTTCATTTTCTAGGTAAAAAGACAAGAAAAGTAGTAGTTTGCTTCTTTCTTTTGCGAGTGGCTTTTTCCTCAGTGGTGGAGCAGGGAGGGTTATCGGGTTTATCTTCTTGAGAATCATCGCTAGGGATATGAACAATAGGAGTAGATTATTCTTGTAAATTGTATGGTGGACTTGGTATGGTAGGAGGGTTAATTGGATCAATTGGATCTGTAGGTGGATTAATAGGTATTTATGAAGGGTTGGGAAGGTTTTGTGGTTGCACTTCGTGAGGGTTTTCAGGATGTTCAACATCTTCCTGAGGGTTTATGGGTGGATTGTTTAGGAGAGGGTTTTGTTGGGAAAAACCCTTTTGGATGAGTAATTGAATGAGACGGTGGTGGATGAGGGAAAGGATGGGATTTTTAACCTGTTTACAATAATGCGGCATATTTCTAAGACATCTGAGAAGATAGTAAGGAATATTCACCAGTCTAGCATGTCGTAAATGAGATAACAAGACAAATTCATACTGGTAAACTACCTGGTATCGGCCTTCATAGGCAAGGTAGTGCTTGACAAACTTTGCAACTTTCGGCCAAGGAGGCGGCAATGAGCTAAGTTGAACACCCTGGGCTTTAGGCTCAACTTATTCTCCTGGGAAGAGAAAATCTTGTTGGGCATTAAGAATAATGTGTTTGTGGATGAACTAGCGAATGCCAGTGACGGGAAGACCCGAAACCTGTGCTATATCATCCTCTGTGACTGGAATCCGAACCCCTTGAATAATCAAATGGTCTTCTTGAAGATTTCGAGCAAATTGAAGAACCTGTTGTTGATCAAATCCCTAGAGCCTCTGAAAATAACCCAGCCAGCCTGCCTGTTGAAATATTTGGTAGACTTTTGGATACAATTCTAGCAGGGTTGTCATGGCGGGTTCGTATCGTATAACAGGACCTCCCATAGCTATTCAGCTCAGTAAAATGCACAGTCATAGAGCTGAGTAACCGCACCCAAATAGAGTAATTTTTGCAGATGAGGGCATGTAAATGATGGTGAAAAGATGAGATAATGGATAAAAAGAAGTGACGATAGTCAGTTCATGTGAAATGATGGCATAAAGGTTCGATATTCCCCCCCCAACTACGACTGAAATAATGACTTTAAGTGTATGGGGATCATGGTAATAATGAATCGAGATTTTCTCATTAGCCATAGTTCAATTTTATTTACATATAAAGTTTACATACCTCATTTTTACCTTTGATTCGTACTTCGAAAAATATAGTGCCTGTTCATAATAGATCTACAGTAATCATGGAAGAAACTTTGGAATTATGAAAGAAATTGTATCAAGGGTTTGTTTAATCATGGAAGAAGGTAGTGAAAGGATAGAATGTAGTATGAAAAATAGGAGAAGTGAGATCGAAAGGGCTGAAGAAGATGTTCTTATGACAGGAAATGTTGAATAGTCATGTCTTAGCAACGGAAAAATGGGCAATGCTGAAAAAGTGGTGTTTCGGCAATAGGAAAAGAATGAAAAAATTATTGTTGAAGAGTGATGTTTCAACAATGGAAAATATTGCTAAAGAAATGGTGTTTCAGCAACGGGAAAAATGGGGAAAAATGTTGTTGAAGAGTGGTGTTTCAGCAATGGGAAAATGGGGAAAAATGGTGCTGAAGAGTGGTGTTTCAGAAATGGGAAAATGGGGAAAAAAATGTTGCTGAAGAGTAGTGTTTCAGCAATGGAAAAATGGGGAAAAATGTTGTTGGAGAGTGGTGTTTCAGCAATGGGAAAATGGGGGAAAATGTTGATGAAGAGTGGTGTTTCAACAATGGGAAAAATGGGGAAAAATGTTGTTGAAGAGTGGTGTTTCGGCAATGGAAAAATGGGGAAAGGGAATGGAAAAGGAAAAAAATGAGAGGGGATGAATGATGGGGATGTTGAAAGAAGATTGAAAGATGGGAAATGAAGATGAATGGATTGAAGAAAGAGGAATCAATGCTTCACAAGATGAAGCTTGTATATGCTTGTAGTAAGATTGTCCTTTCTTGGTAGGCCTTTTATGGATCGAGAATCTGCAAAAGAATCAATTGTAACATGCCATCCCTTGGTAGGGATTATTAGTAAAAGAAATTTAATCTAATACTCAAAAGTAAAATTCAGAAAAATTAAATGCAATGAGGGGTAGGAGGCTCCTCTAAAAAGAGATAATGTGGATCTACCACACATGTGGCCTTAAAATCTTCTTTGGAAATGGGGCGTTGGTATAGATGGAGTCGATGACCATTCACTAATAACGGTGTTTTAGAGTCATCAATTGTTAGGAGCCTCAATGTTCCATTGAGGAAAATAGTATCCACTTCTTTAGGTCCTAGCCATCTTGTACGTAGTTTCCCTTGAAATTCTTTAAACTGAGAATCATACAATAAATCCCAATTACCTTTTTGGAATTACTTATGCTTGATGATTTTATCATGCCATTTTGTTCTTTGTTGTTGAATCATAGTTGTCTAGTGAATGGCATCTAATCCTTTTTCATCCAATTCATTGAGCTGCTCCAATCTAGCTGTCTGTGCATCAGTCAAATCAAGGTTAACAACTAAAGCAGTCCTTAAGGTTTTGATTTCAAATTCCACAGGAAAAACAACACTTTTACCATAAAATAATTCATAGGGGGAGAATCCTGTAGTATTTTTCCAGGTAGTTATGTAAGCCCATAATGCTTCAGGGAGCCTTTGAGACCAATCCTTCCGGTTTTCCTTCATTGTTTTTGTTAGAATGGCTTCTATTACTTTGTTTGTGCTTTCCACCTGTCCATTGGCTTGGGGGTGGTATGGTGTAGTCATTCTATGATGAATATGATATTTTTGAAGGGTGGCTTTAAAACCATGAGAAGTGAAAGGAGGTCCTCCATCTGTGACTAATTCTCTAGGCACTCCAAATCTGACAAAGATATCTTCAAATAAGAAATCTAGAACAACTTCTTCAGTAGCTCCAATATATAAACTTTCTGTCATATAATCTGTGTAGACCAATATATAAAATTTTTGATTGGACGGAGGGTTAATGGGTCCTACAAAGTCTAAGGCCCATCTTTCAAATGGTTCGAATACTACCTGGGGTTTTAATGGCATTTCATATCTATGATTAGGTTGACCCATTCTTTGACAACTATCACAGGCCCGAACATATTTCTTTGCATCTTTAAAAAGTGAGGGCCAATAATAACCCATTCTGAGAATTTTATGTGTTGTTCTTTTATCAGCAAAATGCCCTCCACAAGGGCCATCATGACAATCTTTTAGTAAATCATAAACATCATCTTCTCTAATGCATCTTCAGATTTCTTGATCAAGTCTTGTGTAGAAAAGACACCCACTTATCCAGCTATACCGAGCACTTTGTTGAATGATTTTTCTTTTCTCTTGGTGGGATAGGTGTGGTGGTAACTTCCCTCCAACCAAATAATTAGCAATGTCTGCATACCATGGTGAGTGAGCAGATACTGCAAATAAATATTCATCAGGAAAGGAATCATCTACTGGAGTATTATCATCAGGTGTTAATCTAGAAATAAAATCAGCAACTACATTTTCTTTTCCTGGTCAATCTACAATTGTAATATCAAATTCTTGTAATAATAGTAACCATCTGGTGACTCGATCATTTGTGACATATTTTTTCATTAGATATTTAATAGCTGAGAGATCAGTATGGACAAAAGTAGAATAACCAGTGATGTAATGTTAAAATTTATTAATAGCATAGATAACTGCTAAAAATTCCTTTTTGGTAACTATATAGTTAAGTTCAGCAGGACTCATATTCTTGCTAATGAAGTAGATAGCATAAGGGAGATGATTTTCTTCTTGTCCCGAGACAACTCCTATTGCAATATCCGAAGCATCAGAGGATATATGAGAGGGAAATGCCCAATCAAGTCCCCTTAGAATAGGAGATGTAGATAACTGATGTTTGAGTGCATCAAATGCTTCCTGGCAAAGATTAGTCCACTTGAATTCAACACTTTTCATAAGTAACACAAACAAAGGAGAAGTTATTTTGGAAAAAAAATTGATAAATCTTCTATAGTATCCAACATGTCCTGAGAAACTTCTCACATCTGTTTGGGTTTTGGGAATAGGAAGGTTCTCAATGACTTGTATCTTGGATGGATCTACCTGAATTCCTTGAGATGAAATAAAATGTCCAAGTACCACTCCTTCACTCATCATCATATGACATTTTCCGGTGCTTAAGGAGAGGTGGGCTTGTATACATCAGTTAAGTATTTTCTCAAGATTTTGTAGTGCTTCCTCAAAAGAGACACCATAAGGGGTAAAATCATCGATAAAAGTTTTCATAGAGTCATTAATCATATCAACAAATATTTCTATAACTGTTCTTTGAAAGGTTGCTGGTGCATTACATAGTTCAAAAGGGAGGACTCTATAAGCAAAAGTTCCCCAGGGGCTAGTAAAAGTGGTCTTATCTTGGTCTTGGGGTGCAATTTTGATCTAGTTATACCCACTGAAACCATCTAAGAAAGAAAAGAATTTCTTCCTTGAAAAACTATCTAACACTTGATCAATGAATGGTAATGGAAAGTGATCTTTTTGAGTGGCTTTATTTAAGGCTCTATAATCTATGCACACTCTCCATTTCCCGTTTTTCTTAGGAACTATTACCAATGGGGAAACCCATTCACTGTCAGATATAGGATATATAAACCCTTTATTAAGCAATTTTTGAAGTTCCTCTTTAACAATTTCCCTTAAATTAGGGTTCATTTGTCGTTGAGGTTGACAGATCGATCGACAATCTTCCTTGATATAGATACGATGAGTACATAATTCAGGAGAGATTCCCTTCATATCTGTATAGTCCCATGCGAATGATTCCTTATGTTCAAGAAGTAACTTCATTAATTGATGTGTTTCAGCAACTGTCAAGTTGGGGTTTATATTCAGTGTTTTTCTAGGTTCAATTTCTATTGGTATACTTTTAGAAGAGATGGTAGCTGATGTTTGAGGTAGGTCTTTAGAATTAAGCTTTTCCTGGGTATTTGACTCCAAAAGTCCAGCTAGTTGATTATGTGTTTCTGGAGTCACAGAGGAGGGTTCACAAATAAAATTATTAATTACTTCATCCTCAGTGACATCTTTAAGGCTTAAATCTTGTCCGATAGTCAAGATAGGTTGAGTAGTTTGATCACCATAGTCCACCCATAAGGAATTGCCATTATTAATCAAGGGTGTAGCGTGAGGGTAGAGAGTAAGTTGTTTGGTATCATATCCACTGGAAATTGTCATTGAACCAGATCTGCAGCTGATAAAGGCATCTGTTGTGGCTAGCCAAGGCCTACCCAAAATTAGAGGATGACCCCCCAACTTTGTTTTAGGTTGTAATACCACAAAGTCAGCTGGATAATTCCAGGACTCAACTGAGATGATTAGGTCTTCAATAACTCCTCCTGGTTTGATTGTAGAATGATTAGCTAATTCTATAATGGTTGGGGTATCTCTGATTCCATTCTTCAGTTGTAATAGTTGTGAAGTTTCAAGAGTCATAATATTGATAGTAGCGCCTAAGTCTACCAGAACTCGAGGAATTACTGTTTTTCCAATTTGCACTGTGACAGTAGGATGGTCGGGATCACCATATTTAACTGGAGGAGCTTTACCCGACATTAGTGTAGATAAATCACCCATGACATGAACTATGAGGGGATATTTAGTTTTCCTACCGAGTTTCTTAACACAAATGTCTCGCATAGTTCTGGCATAAATTGGTACATCTCTTAGTGCTTGTAATAGTGGAATTTTGACATAGGGATTTTGTAATTCCTCTAGAAGATTGAAAGTAGGTGGCTCAGGAGTTTTAGTCAAAGCTAAACCCTCAGGGAATGGTCATTCTGCTTTTTCAGCAATAGTATTAGAGGATGGTTGTACCTCTTCAGGTGAATCGTGCTTTTGTATTTCTTCTTTATCGGAATTAGAAGAGGTAACATCATCAATGATAGGTTCTACTATTTTCCCATATCGTAAATGAATATCATTGCATTCTACAGGGAAAACATAAAGTATAGGATGGTTTTGAATATCAATAAACTACACAGCCTTATTATTGGGGTTAGGGCTAGGTTGTACAGGTATTTGGGGCCGCATCATTTGATCATTCGATGGAGCACTTGATGGTAAAGGGAGTGTTTGCTGAAATTGTGATTGAAATTGAGGAAATTGATTTGGAAACGAGGGTTTTTGACCTCTCCAATTTGGATTCCATTGGTTAAAGTAAGGTTGTTGTTGTGGAGGCCAAGGAGTCCACATTGTTGGGTATACAAAGGGAGGGTTTGTCTGTTGCATGGGTGGGTAATTCATTTGATTGAAGGGTGGGTATTTCATTTGGTTAAAGGGAGGGTAATTTGCTTGACTAAAAGAAGGATAATTATTCTAATGATTAGAAGATGTAAATGGCATATTAGGATTCATACCTTTTCCCCGTAGTTGCCATTGCCTTCTCTGTGTCAATAGATAGACAACTTCAGCCTCTTCATCGGTTGATTGTAATGATGCTTTGATTCCTGGTAAAGAAGGGCATTGTTGAGTTTCATGATCCTTATCACAAAAGGGTGCAAATTGGCATTTTGTCTAATTGGCATTTCCTTAGTGGGTTCTTTTCTCTACATTTGGAACAAAATATGGACAGAGATGCTTATTCTTTGTCTTGTTTCTTCTTAATCTGCAAGGTGTCAATTTTTGAAGAAAAAGAACTTAACATTTTAGTTTTAAAATCTTCAAGTAAATTACCTATTTCGGCTCTTGTTGCTCCTCCACTAGCTGATTTTTAAACTCTTGAAAATGTGGTATCCCTGTTGTTTGATCTATTCCTTGCAGCTCTTCTTGAACATCTTTTACATAGGTTAACAATTTCATCATATGATTCTTTAGATATGTCCCATTTACCAAGCATATTTAGCATATCTAGATAGTCATCCCTTACTCCTTTTAATAATATTGTTTTAAGAATATCTTTACTTACATCGGGGTGACTGGATCTTTGTAGATTATACTGTAGCCTTTCCACAAAGTCCTCTAGATTTTCACCCTCTTTCTGTATCATCTAGAATAGTTCCTCTCTTTTTTCTCTTGTTCAGCAATAGTCTTGATATTTGTGCAAAAATTTTGTTTCATCTGATCCCATGTTGTGATTACATGACCTCCAAGACTCATGAACCATCTTAATGCATTTCCCTTTAATGTTGCTGGAAATAGATTTAATTTTTTAGCATTGGTAATGTAATCATAACTTCTGCATAATATGTCAAACTTGAAAAGGAATTCATCAGGATATTTAGAAGATAAACCATGAAAGTTAGGTAAAGCTAAAAGTGGAATATTCTTCATAGGAGCTACTCCTATAGGAAGATCACCAATAGGAAATCCTAAGGTAGAAAAAGATTTTTTATCATTTACCTCTCCTTCAGGACCTACCTGTTCTTCATGGTGCAATTCTTCATTATACCCATCCATGGTTTCTTCTATCTGTTCCCCTACTGCACTTGCTCGATCCTCAATGTTTTCTACTAGTTTCTCAACTGTCTCCGTTTCAAAGTTCGCTTGAAAGAAGGGTTGAGGTTTTGGTTTTCGAGAGCTTGGTCGATGAGGAACAAAATATTCAGATTTTGATATAATCTCGTCGATAAAAGTCTTTCTTCCTCCACTTCCTCTACCTCTGCCACCTGTAGGGTTAGTTTCCTTGGGGGCTTCATGTCCTCTCATGCAATCTGTACACATGAACGAAAAACATAAATGCTTTTGAAATCTATAATTTCCTTCCTCGGCAACGACACCAAAATGTTGGTCACTATAATTGTTTATTAATTAAAACAATCAAGTGTTACATAAATTGTCAACCCAGGGAAGTCTATTTATTTCAAAGGCAATCACACACTGTATATGCTCAATCTCAAAACCAATCCAAAGTTGTAGTAAAAGTTACATTAATCACACCTTGATTTGAAGTTCTACTTTGAATTACAATAAAAACAATCTTTCTATTGCATAATTCAAGATTCAAAGGAAAATAATTATCAAAAGAATCCTGGATTATATTAAGAAACAACAACCTAGGAAAAAGCAACATTTCAGCAAACTGCAAAAGAGAAGACTAACTATTCTGTAACAGAGAACATGACCATATTCCCCAAAGTAGGAATCTTCAACACCTGTCTCTGACTATCACACATTCATAAACTCATTCTGCAAACATAATTACCAATCAAAATGATCAACAATTACCTAGGAATGAATTGTATGAAAACGATGCAACAATCATTTGAAACAGAGTTTCAACAAAACAGAGTTTTAACAAGGCACGAATAAAAAATATAATTAACACACTACATACACTAATGGGTGAATCCTGTGAGGAAGGTGGGCCCTCTCCTTCTCACAAGATTCCCCAGAAATGAAAGGGAACTAAGAAGAAATGCTCAAAATGATCTTTTATTCATCTGTCCAATGTAACAAGTTACAATATCAAAAGTGAACACGCTCCTTCTCTATAATTCCCTTCTATCTAAGAATTATGTAATCCCCTTATAATGTTGATCTCTCCTCTATTTAAAGAGGAGAATCCTCTTAATACAATTAAGCATAAGATTACATGTGTACATACAAATCCTATTCTTAGTCTGATCTAATCTTCTATGCTGGAATAGGATATTCTAATCTTCCATAGAAAAATGATGTTGCAGTGGTTGTAATGGTGTTGGCTTTGAGGTACAGCTGTTGCGGCCAATGTAACAACTCCTTTAATTATCTTTTCTTGTTACTGTTGTATGTGAAATACTATTTCAACATCGCAAATCACAGACTGTTTCAACAATGGGATTTGCATACTGTTTAACTGTTTCAGCAATGTGGTCTTCAAGTAGCAACGATATATTAACTGCAGTCTTCAAACTGTTTTAGCAACTATATATTTCTGATTAATGGCTAAGTATGAATGTAATGTAAAATTACATATAAAACAAATTAAACATATAACAAAGAGAAGAAACGTTATATACCTTTGGAAAAATAGATTAAGGTGATAATGTAGGCTTAAATATGAGCAGGAAAAGGATGTAATGATAGAAAAAAGTATGAGCAAAAAGGTACATTATAGGGTCCTAACAGGGGACTAAATTTTCGAAAAAGGGACTTTCTCCTTGGTTTTGGTTTATCTCTTTTTCGGGCCTTGGAGATTACTTAAGAAAAAGGAACCCTCTTGGAGTCCATAGTTAAGCTCTTTTCAGAATCCCTAAATATAAAAAGATCACCGAGTGATTGTGTTCCTTTCACACTCGTTAAATTGGTCCCGAAAGAAAATCTATTTGGCATAAGTTTAACACTTTTTCCAGCCAATAGATTATTCCAGAAAAGGTACACCTCGGGAGACTTGTCTCACTAGGAGAGTTCTCCTCAGTTATATTTTATACTTTTTCAGGATAAGGAGACTAAACCTAGAAAAAGTTTGTGAGTCCATAGTTAAGTTATTTTCAGACTCCTTAAAATTGAAAACATTGTCGAGTGATCTTGTTTCAATGACACTCGTTAAAATGGTATTGAAGAGACGTATTTTCGGTATAAGTTTCACCCTTTTTTAAACCGATTAGACTAATTGTGAAAAAGGAACTCTCGGGGGTCTTTTTTAATGTTTTTTTCAGACTCTCTAAATGTGAAAAGAGATTACCTTCTCTGGGCTCGTAAAAATTCACATGGAAGGAGTTTTGTTGTGTCATGCTTAATACGCTTTCTGGATGTCATATTTGCATCTTTGGCCTAATGTCGGCTCCGCGTTGCTCTCAACTAAACCTTTAAATCATTCCTTATACGCAAGCCTTGCAACTCTTTTTTCATTTCGGATTTGACACCTTGACCCATGGATGAATTTTCCTCGAGTGTCCCTATCCTCCACATGTCTCCTTTCCCTAAGCATCAGTATATTCCATGTCCTTGGAACCATTATTCTTGCTCATGACACTCGTTCCTCCTTTGTAACATAACATTCTTTTATTTTTTTTCAAGCTCGTTAAAAATTTGAAAAAGACAAAAAAAAACAAATATTCCAAAAAGAGGGGACGAGATATATCAATTCTTTTTTCGGCAGAAGATAGTCGCCCTTGAACAAAGAACATCCTTTCATTTGTTCTTCAAGCATTGGGATCTAGTATGACCTTAGGAAGTTTTTCTCTCTACATAGAGTTGTGTCCTCCTCAGTTTTGTTACTCTTCCAAACATATGGAGAGTTTTTGGTGCCTCCTACATCACAGACTTATGTCAATATTATGCTACCTAAGTCTAATCATCTTTCGCTCTTTTGTCCAAGGGAATTTCTATCCAACCTAAGTCGTCCATTTTGCAGTTTGTCTCTTGAATTTCATGGGTCGTCCATCTTGTGAGTCTAGTAAAGTCTAGATTCAAAATTGATGAAGTTATGTGCCTGATGATCGAGATCCTCTGGTCTTTCCCCAACAACATGTCGAAGACCTCAGAGTAGTGAGTCTTACACTCCTATTGTACTCCTACCTGAGTGGTTGAAGATCTTGAAGTTGTTGCTCGAGCTATGAAGTCCTCATCTCCAGCCACTTGCATTAATGCTTCTTAAAGATGCTTATTATATTGTACTTGAATATCATCAAATGATTTTGAGATGTATATCCACTGTGTATTGCTCATGGCTACACTTTATATAGAAATTTCTATGACATGGATCTGCAGTGTACTTGATTGGAAGCCATGATTAGTTCATCTCGAGCATGGGTATGCCCGCCTCAGAGAGATTGTTATTGTTTTGCGGATAATGACCTGTCGAACTGTGGCCCTGGGCTCACTTGACTTCGTGTATTCCCAATGGTAAAGATATTACAATTTATTACAGACATCAGTTGCTCTTATTAGCTCACACATTAGGGGGCATTTTTTATAGCCCTAAAATTCTCTAGCTATGCATAGATGGCATTGGCCTTTCTACTTGCACAATTTTCCAAATTATTGTTGAGGATATCTCTTTAAAAAACCATTTTTTGGAGCATGTACATGCCCTACTGCACTACTACCTACATACACACGCATATTGCATACTAGAAAACTTGCATGCATACATAGGTTGCATTCTAAGCAACCCGTGTTTACCTCCAAAAGTTGCAAAAAATAAAAAGTTTCAAGGAATTCGATGGATTTTACGGGCTATCAAGGGTTTCCAAACCAATTCACACATTGTAGCCCATCCCCAAACCGAATAACCATATTTTGGCCATATAAAAAGAGGTCTTAAGGTTTCATTCCATCATCAAACATTATTATAGAGAAACTCTACCAAAATCCCTTCCCTTTTTAGCTCAAGATTTGTAGCCCTTTTTGAGATTTGGCCTTAGCATTCCCCCTCCATCCCACTCCCTATACAATCCCTTCCCTATTTCCCAAAGATATCAGTTGATTGTGAGAGGTATTACAAGAATGATGCACTTGGATGTAGTAAGAGGATCCTGAACTAGGTTCATGGGGCGTCTTCCAATAACAAGGTTGTAACTTTTTGTAATCTTCACATCTGAATAAAACAATTTTTTTCATGTCCCAAATATTGTGTTTTTGTGCTTAATTGATTAATGCATTTACATTTATTTATGAACCCTAACATTGATAAGTAAAGATAGAATATCTTGTAGCTTTGTTGTCTAAATTTTGTGTAGGTCATCTTTGGGAGGAGACCAACAATCCAAGAAACTAGAAAGGAGAAGGAGGTCTACACCAGTCGAAAAGACCTAAGGTACATCCTCTTTTATTTCTCTTGTCTTTTAAGTTCATATTTTTTTGGGTAGTTTAGAAATAGAACCGTCTTTTAAGGCAGGTCAATGTTCTTCCTATACTTTGACCCAATATAGTAATAGGGGGATTTTCCCTGCTAGCACTAATTCATCATAGATAGATATTTTCTACTTGAAAATATAGTGTAGAATAGGAAGGTAATATGGTGTTCTTTATAAGACTTATCTTGGATCTTASACATCAAGATCAAGGGCCAAAGAAGCAAGGAAAATTGACAGAAAATAGGTAAGTCTTCTATCCTTATATTCTCATTCTGATTGTTGGAATATAGAGTAGATATAGGGGAAAAGTAGTAACCATTTGTTTCTCTTTGTATTTGATCAAAGGGGTCTTGATCCAAGGGGGTTTTCACCTTCGCGAAGAGGAAAATTTTCCACAACACAATCTAGATATTTCTATTATTTTATTAACAAATTTTGAAGAGGAGAGAGCCAAGCATCTTATGTGTGTTGGATTACTGAGAGGGGGGGGTGAATCAGTAATAGAGAAATCTAATACTTTCCAACCAAAAAATGCAAGTGTTATATCAATGTAACATTATCATACAATAGTTGCAGAGTAAATAAAAAATGAACAAATGAGCAATCATACACATACATAGTACACTAGTGTTTTTAAGTGGAAACCCAAAGTGGCAGAAAACCACATAATGTTTTTTCTTATATGTATTGAAGAATTACATTCATTGGAAGCACCAACTTCCTTTGTTTTCCAGCTGCAAAGAGGATCCAACCCCCTAGTTTCTCAGGCTACAACCTGAAGGAAGCTCCAACTCCCCAATTCTTTGGCTACAACCAGAAGGAGGCTACAACCCCCAATGTTCTTCGGCTACAATCGAAAGGTGGCTACAACAACCTATCATTTCCCCGTCCAACCACCCTGACGTAGAAGTAGAATAATGGAACCACTGTCACACTATCACTGTGAGATATATTGTTGTAGACTTGTAGCAATCAACCTATAATCAACCTGTAACAACCTATGCCAACATGTACCATACATAAACCTGTACCTCAACTTGTACCATAAAAAAATGCATCAACCATGCACCAAACTTGTACAAATAACCTTTCACAATAAGTTGTCCAAACAACCTATAATCAACATGTACCATAAACAAGTGCATCAACCATGCACCAACCTATACCTCAACCTATACCATCAATGAGTGCATCAACCATGCACCAAATATATACCAATCATGCATCAAATTCACATCAACTATGATTCATCCATATGTACCAACATCATCAAGTATACACCTCATCTATGTGCCAACTCATCAACTACTTATCTCAACCATGTACCTCAACCATACACCAAGTACATATACCAATATAACCATCAAAACTTCTTTAGCAATACATACCACTATCCATAACCAAATATCATAAACCCTTACATCAAACCATATTTCACAACATCATTTTTATGTAGCCTCAAGATAAACCAACAACTTCAACAACACATCACAACCAAAAGACCAATACCCATATGCCAAATACCAACAACAAAATACCAATTGTATCCCTCAACAAATCTTATATATGCAACAATATTGAACATCCAATACCATCTCAAGAGCTAACCCTAGATCACAAAACATACCTCAAAGAACATGTTCCATATCTCTCATAAATAGACCCCAACCATGTTGATGCTGCAATTATTTTGTCGCAATTTTCCTGCCACACTTTTTCTGTCGCAAATTTTCTGCCGTGATTTTTTCGCCGCACTTTTTCTGTCGTGATTTTTCTATTACACTTTTTCTGCTGCACTTTTTCTGTTGCACTTTTCTTGCCGCACTTTTTCTGTCGCACTTTTCCTACCTCACTTTTTCTGCTGCAATTTTTCTCTATCAATAATACCTTCCCAAACAACCTTTCACAAAAATAAATATTCAATGATATTCAAGTTTGTTTAAATGAGAGATCCTTTCCTCTTATTTATACTTTTATGTAGCATCCCACTTTCCTTATTTTAGGGATTTCTCCATTACCTTTATTATTTAAATAATTTATTTTGCAAACACTTTGACTTTTTGGGGCTTCTAGATGACTCATGAGGGTTCTCCAACTTCACATGTCCATAACTCTCTAACCGTGAGGAGTTATGTGATGTTACAATACCACTGGAAATGACATGACATGTACTATCCATCTAGAATAGTCGTACTTGAAAATATATCAAAAATCATACCATTATCCATTAAAAAAACTTGGGTCCATTACCGAAACATTTGTGCTACCACAATTCGCTACAAAATTTATTCAATGGTTGACATCAATGGAAACTAACTGGTTTGAAATCTTCCATTCCGAACCTCTTTAGCCTTTCTCTGATATACTTAGTTTGAGAAATAAAAATTCCTTGGTTGTTTTGACATATCTGAAAAAACAAAAAGAATGATAGTTCTCCAAGTAATGACATTTCGAATTCATTTTGCATATCCTTTGCAAATTTATGTCTTAACCTATCATCAATACTTCCAAAAATAATATCATAAACATAAACTTCAATTAATAAAATACTATCTTGAGTTAACTTGATGTAGAGGTTGTTGTCTGCACTTCCTTTTCTGAACCCTGCCTGCTATAGATATTTATCCAGTCTAGAGTACCATGCTCTAGGAGCCTGTTTTAGACCATACAAGGCCTTCTTCAATTTACACACATAATTTATGTTCTCTAACAACTAAAATCCTTCTAGTTTTTCAATGTAGACTTCTTCTTCAAGTTTCCTATTCATAAAAGTTGATTTCGCGTCCAACTGATACACTTTAATATTATTGGAGGATGCATAAGCTAGAAGCAATCAAATTGCTTCCATTCTGAGAACTTGAGAAAATGTCTCTTCAAATTTGATTCCTTCAACCTGTGTGTATCCTTTACATACCAATCTAGCTTTGTTCCTTGTAACATGTCCATCTTCATTCAATTTATTTTTGAATACCCACTTTGTGCCAATCAAATTCCTATTCTTTGGTCTTGAAACCAATTCCCAAGTGTCATTATTCTCTATTTGATCCAATTATTCATCCACGGCCTTAGTCCAAAATTCATCCTTGTTGGCCTCTTCAAAAATTTTTGGTTCAATCGTAGATGAGAGTGCTAGGTGTGTTTGTTTTGGTGAAAATATTCTTCTTCTAGTCTAGACTCCTGCATCTTTGTTTTCAATAATCTGATCTAAAGGATGATTCTTTTGTACTCGTTTTCTAGGTGTCTTTGGAGGCACTTTCTGAACTTGCTCTTATACTTATGTCTAATCCTCTTCATCTTCCCCTTCTACTTCCTCTTCATATTCAGCTTCTTCTTCGTAAATTTGTTCCATTGATTCATTTTCTTCTCCCTTTAATTCGCGTCCACCTGTTTCATCAATTGTTACATTGGTGTTTTCCACAACTTTGTTCAACCTCAAATTGTAACACTTGTATGCTTTCCTTGTACTTGAGTAACTAACAAGTACTCCTTTGTCCACACAAGAGTCAAACTTTTTGATTCTTCCATCTTCTCTTTTGATGTATCATTTTCTTCCAAATACTCTGAAGTGCTTCACATTTGATGGTCTTCCTTTCCATAGCTCGTAGGGAGTTTTGTCAGTGTTGTTTCTGAGCATTACTGCATTTTAAATGTGAATCGTTGTATGTATTGCATGTGTCCAAAAAATATCTATCCATTGGGAATCCATTAGCATTGTTTGAGCCATTTCCTATGTAACTATCATCCATTATGATAATGTTCCTTTCTCTCTAAACCACTCTTTGAACCAATCTATGATTCCATACTCTCGCCCATACTGTCCAAGACTCTACTTGCACAATTGTCCATAATGCTGACCCATTTATCACTATATTATCATGAAGTCTTGATTAATCCATCAAATTGTACTTCTACTAACTAATTGCTCTGGATCTATCTTCTCAAACTCTGCAAGTTTCTCGAAGGATGGTTCTTTGGTCTATAATAGCTATTGCATAGACACCCCCTATCTAATATTCATATTACCTGGGAGTCTCTAAGATGGATGGCTAAGAATAATTCCTTCTCTGATGTGTATTCATCATCATCTTCATTGGTAGATTCATAATCATCTTCATTGGTAGATTCATCATCTCTCTAAGCTATGACTTCTTTCTTTATGTCTATGAATTCATCTTTCACTACAATGCCTGAAAGTACAATCTCTTGAACATGTTCCTTATTTACCTGTCCTTCTTTTCTTTCAATTATTTTCCAAAACTTTCTATATTTGACATATTTCTTTTTCTCTATGGAATTTTCTTCATCTCGTTTTATTGCCAATCTTGCGATCTCTGGGACCTTGTCTTTATTGACCTGTTCTTTGTGTTTTCTTATCCATACTTTCTTACATATGATATTAGTATTCTCTTTCATGGAAGTATTGATCATGATTCTACAATCACTAGCTATGTGTCCATAGTTACGACATTTGTAACATTCAATGTTACATGGGGCCACATAGGCATTTATTGCTTGAACATTTCTTTTATAATCCCTGCAATCTGCAACCTTATGTCGAAATTTAGTACAATAAAAATAATGACCATAAAATAAATTTGCATACCTGGGAGTGAATGATCTTCTTTGTGGCGTAGTCTTTCTAAAATTTTACCATGATTGATCATGATCATGATTGAAGCTTCTTTGTGTCTTGAACATGGATGGTATTCTTGAAGATTTATCTTCAATAGTTTTCTTAGATTCTGGTTGACCATGATTCCTTCCTTTGAGTACTTCTTCATAACTCTTTCTATTTTCTTCATTCTTCTTTTCTAGCAACCTAGAGTTCTTCTGTTCATTATCTATAACTGATGTGGATGTTTTTGTCTCTTCAACGTTCTTGTTAAGCTTGACGATTTCACTTCTCAATGTGACAATTTTTTCTTCAAGTTTATAAACCTCTTCTTCTTTCTTCATTATCTGAGACTTCATGACTTCTTCGATTCTTTTCGCTTCTTCAAGCTGAATTTTTAAAGTGATTATTTCTTCTTCAAGTCCTTTCTCTTCTTGACCAAACTTTGCCTCAAGCCAGTTTAGATTGTTAGTTCTTTCCTTAAGATGATTTGTCAATATATTCTCTCTCATTTATGCTTCTTCCTTCTATGCTTCTATGTTGGCTTCCAAATACTGCTTTTGATATTCAATATTTTCTTCGATCTTTCTGGCTTCTTCTAGTTGAGTTCTTAATTTATCGATGACCTATTGGGATAATTCAAAAGTTTGAACACTTTCCTTTTGTTTCATCAATTCTTTCTCGAGTGACTTGTTTTCTTCTCTTATTTCATCTAAAGCACTAATCAATTCTCTGGTGATTATGTACTCTTCATCTTCTGAATCTATTTGACATGGTGAACATACTTATTCTTGATCTGTATCTGCATCTTGTTTGGCATTTTCTGAATCTGCGATGGGTGAAGGATATATGTCATGTAAATTATCCCAAATTTCTTTGGCTGATGAACATTTACCAACCTTTTCTCTTACCAGATTAGGTAATCCTTCCCAGATGAAATCCATTGCTATTTTGTTATTCTTATTCAATTCATTCTTGGCTGCAGTCTTTGCCCTTTTTGAACGATCATATCCTATAACAACTGATAGCCAAATATAATTCCCATGTGCTTGTAAAAATACTTCCGTCCTTCTGCTCCACATCTCATACTTAAAACCATTCTGACCATTAAACATTGGTACTCCATTCTCAGAATAATCCATGATCTCCTTCTAGTGGTTAAACTATTTCCTGAAGGAATGTTAAGCCCTAATATTGGCTCATTACCCCTTAATTGGGGCATATTATATTAGTAATGTTATTTTATTTATGTCATCTTTAGGCCATTAGTTGTAATTATACCTCCTAGTCTCCTATATATATACCAAGGAGACATTTTCATTTTGAAACATCTTGTACTTGAACATTTAAGTGGGGTAAAAGGAGGTTGCCCCCTAAAAGAGGCTTATTATCTGAAATTATCTCTTTTTCAAGGCGTTGAGTACTTTTTCTGATTTTTTTCTATGCTATATTGGTATTTGGTTCCTAACATATGGTATCAGAGCTCAAGGTCTTGGGGTTTCACTGCTACATCTAAGACACCTTGGCATTTTCACTATAACTATTTTTCTACAATGTTTCAAAAGAAACATCTTGGAGGATATTTAGTAAACGGATCAAGGTACATTGGGTTCAAAATTCAGCTCCTGAGGCCTTATACTTTCATAGATAGAGCCTATACAATATAGGGTTCTAGAATCATCCTGAAATGAGTCATTGCGGAATTTTCGCTCTAAAAAACATTTCATAACGTTTCAGACCCTGAACTTTGGAGGCTATTTACAGAAATTAGTAAGGTATATGTGGTAAAAATTTAAGCTTTTGGGTCATCATAAATTTGTAGATACACTCTGTGTAAGATAGGGTATCTGACTAGTTCTATTGACTAGTCTCAAGAAGGTGCTCCAGGTAAAAAAATCATAACTTCTTCCTAGAGTATCCAAATTGAGTGGGTTTAGTTTCATTGGATCTTGGACAGTCTGTAGTATTTCTGGTGCGATTTTCAGAATTTTATATCAATTATTTTTTGTGGGGCATGCTATACAAGTGAGATCTCCTGAAAATGAAACAAATCGGCAAGTTGTGGGGAAGTTACCATAAATTCCACTTGGCACATCCAATTTTGATCAGACCTGTGGCATTAAAGAGAAGAAATATCAGAGAACTACATAAAATTAAGTTTCATACCCAGAAGGGCTAAAACTTGAAAGATACAATAGAAGAAATATTGTCTAGCAGAACCACCTCAAAATCAAGGTTCAAAAGTGATACTTGGCCAACATGCCACCAAAAAAGGGAACTTCTACACCAACTAAGCCTCCAGAAAATCCTACTTGGACTCTTAATGAAGGTGAAGAAATGTGTAGGGACATAAATGAACTACAAAAGAAGATGGATTCAATGGAATCTAAGTTGGATACTAATATGGATTCAATGGAAGTTAATTTGGATACTAAGATGGATGGTTTAAAAGGGGAGATCATGGAAGTATTGAAAAATTTCGTAACAGAGAAGACACCTAAAAGTGAAAATGCAGCCCATGAAATTCATGATGATGACACAAAGAAGGTGAGTCAAGATTGGAGAAACTCCAAATTTGGTTTGAAGACCAACCATGTTCCTAATATTGATATGAGAAAGTTTGATGGCAAGGACCCAATCACATGGATACTTCAGATGGAGCAATTCTTTGATCTCCATAATATGCCACATACACAAAAGGCACAAATTTCTTCTTTATATTTAGAACCTAATCAATTTGTATGGTATCGATGGCTTTGTTCTCGCAAATCACTCGTCACTTGAACAATTTTCATGGAAGAAATGATAGCACACTATGAGGATACAAGGAGCAATACCTTCTTTATCCAATTGATAAATCTCAAGCAAAAGGGTTCAATTACCGAGCACATTGAGAACTTCCAAAGATTGAATATAAAGGTAACCGATATTCTAGATGAGCACTTGATTGATGTATTCATAGGAACTTTAAAGTATAACATCTAGCATGAGGTTCACCTTTGGGAACCCAAATCATTGGAGAATGCATTTAAGGTGGCAAGAAATGTTGAAAGTAAAAATATGGCTATGGCTACTAGAAGGACCAATCCTAACATCTATAGAGAGACCAATTCTCCTTCTTCTAAAACACCTCAACCTACAAGGTTGACACCTCAACAATTGGAGG
>JASDQU010109521.1:204249-232367 GCA_032191745.1 Picea mariana | reverse complement strand
CTGCATACCATGGTGAGTGAGCAGATACTGCAAATAGATATTCATCAGGAAAGGAATCATCTACTGGAGTATTATCATCAGGTGTTAACCGAGAAAGGAAATCAGCAACTACATTTTCTTTTCCTGGTCTATCTACAATTGTAATATCAAATTCTTGTAATAATAGTAACCATCTGGTGACTCGAGCATTTGTGACAGGTTTGTTCATTAAATATTTGATAGCTGAGAGATCAGTATGGACAAAAGTAGAATAGCCAGTGATGTAATGTCGAAATTTATTAATAGCATGGATAACTGCTAAAAATTCCTTTTCAGTAACTGTATGGTTAAGTTCAGTAGGATTCATATTCTTGCTAATGAAGTAAATAGCATAAGGGAGATGATTTTCTTCTTGTCCCAAGACAACTCCTATTGCAGTATCTGAAGCATCAGAGGATATATGAAAGGGAAGTGTCCAATCATGTCCTCTTAGAATAGGAGTTGTAGATAACTAATGTTTGAGTGTATCAAATGCTTCATGGCAAAGATTAGTCCACTTGAATTCAACATTTTATTAAGTAACACAAACAGAGGAGAAGCTATTTTGGAAAAAAAATTGATAAATCTTCTATAATATCCAGCATGTCCTAAGAAACTTCTCACAACTGTTTGGGTTTTGGGAATAGGAAGGTCTTTAATGACTTGTATCTTGGATGGATCCACCTGAATTCCTTGAGATGAAAAAAAATGTCCAAGTACTACTCCTTCACTCATCATCATATGGCATTTTTCTATGCTTAAGGAGAGGTGGGCTTGTATACATTGTTTAAGTACTTTCTCAAGGTTTTGTAGTGCTTCCTCAAAAGAGACACCATAAGGGGTAAAATCATCCATAAAAATTTCCATAGAGTCATTAATCATATTAGAAAAGATTCCTATAACTGCTCTTTGAAAGGTTGTTGGTGCATTACATAGTACAAATGGGAGGAATCTATAAGCAAAAGTTCCCCATGGGCTAGTAAAAGTGGTCTTATCTTGGTCTTGGGGTGCAATTTTGATCTGGTTATACCCACTGAAACCATCTAAGAAAAGAAGAATTTCTTCCCTGACAGACTATCTAACACCTGATCAATGAATGGTAACGAAAAGTGATCTTTTTGAGTGGCTTTATTTAAGGCTCTATAATCTACACACACTCTCCATTTCCCGTTTTTCTTAGGAACTATTACCAACGGGGAAACCCATTCACTGTCCGATATAGGATATATAAACCCTGCATTAAGCAATTTTTGAAGTTCCTCCTTAATAATTTCTCTTAAATTAGGGTTCATTCGTCGTTGAGATTGGCAGATCGTTTGACAAACTTCCTTGATATAGATACGATGAGTACATAATTTAGGAGAGATTCCCTTCATATCTGTATAGTCCCATGCGAATGCTTCCTTATGTTCAAGAAGTAACTTCATTAATTGTCGTGTTTCAGCAACTTTCAGGTTGGGGTTTATGTTCAGTGTTTTGTCAGGTTCAATTTCTACTGGTATACTTTTAGAAGAGATGGTGGTTGATGTTTGAGGTGGATCTTTAGAGTTAAGGTTTTCCTGGGTATCTGACTCCAAAAGTGCAGCTAGTTGATTATGTGTTTCTGGAGTCATAGAGGAGGGTTCACAAATAAAATTATTAATTACTTCATCCTCAGTGGCATATTTAAGGCTTAAGGCTTGTCCGATAGTCAAGATAGGTTGAGTAGTTTGATCATCAAAGTCCACCCATAAGGAATTTTCATTATTAATCAAGGGTGTAGCGTGAGGGTAGAGGGTAAGTTGTTTGGTCTCATATCCATTGGAAATTGTCATTGAACCAGATCTACAGCTGATAAAGGCATCTGTTGTGGCTAGCCAAGGCATGCCCAAAATTAGAGGGTGACCCCCCAACTTTGTTTTAGGTTGTAATACCACAAAGTCAACTGGATAATTCCAGGACTCAACTGAAATGATTAGGTCTTCAATGAATCCTTCCAGTTTGATTGTAGAATGGTCAGATAATTCTAGAATGGTTGGGGTATCTCTGATTTCATTCTTCAGTTGTAACAGTTGTGAATATTCAAGAGTCATAATATTGATAGCAGTGCCTAAGTCTACCAGAACACGAGGAATTATTGTTTTTCCAATTTGCACTGTGACGGTAGGATGGCTGGGATAACCATATTTGACTGGAGGAGCTTTACCTAACATTAGTGTGGACAAATCACCCATGACATGAACTGTGAGGGGATCTTTAGTTTTCCTATCGGGTTTCTTAACACAAATGTCTCGCATAGTTCTGGCATAAATTGGTACATCTCTTAGTGCTTGTAATAGTGGAATTTTGACATAGAGATTTTGTAATTCCTCTAGAAGATTGAAAGAAGGTGGTTCAGGCGTTTTAGTCAAAGCTAAACGCTCAGGGAATGGTGGTTTTGTTGTTTCAGCAACAGTGTTGGGGGACAATTGTACCTCTTCAGGTACATCGTGTTTTTTTATTTCTTCTTTATCGGAATCAGAAGAGGTAACATCATCAATGATAGGTTCTACTATTTTACCAGATTGTAAATGAATATCATTGCATTGCACAGGGAAAAGAGAAAGTATAGGCTGGTTTTGAATATCAATGCACTGCACAACCTTATTATTGGGGTTAGGGTTGGGTTTACAGGTAGTTGGGGCCTCATTATTTGATTATTCGGTGGAGTACCTGATGGTAAAGAGAGTGGTTGTTGAACTTTTGATTGAAATTGAGGAAATTGATTTGGGAACGAGGGTTGTTGACCTCTCCAATTTAGATTCCATTGGTTAAGGTAAGGTTGTTGTTTTGAAGGCCAAGGTGTCCATATTGTTGGGTCTACAAAGGGAGGGTTTGTTTGTTGCATGGGTGGGTAATTCATTTGATTGAAGGGAGGGTAATTTGCTTGACTAAAAGAAGGATAATTATTCCAACGATTAGAAGATGTAAATGGCATATTAGGATTCATACCTTGTCCCCATGGTTGCCATTGTCTTCTCGGTGTCAACAGATAGACAACTTTAGCTTCTTAATCGGTTGGTTGTAATGCTGCTTTGATTCCTAGTAAAGAAGGGCATTGTTGAGTTTCATGATTCTTATCACAAATGGTGCAAATTGGCTTTTTTTCCAATGGGCATTCCCTTCGTGGGTGCTTATCTCTGCATTTGGAACAAAATATGGACAAAGATGCTTCTGCTTCGGCTTGTTTCCTTTGAATCTACAAGGTGTCAATATGTGAAGCAAAAGAGCTTAACATTTCAGTTTTAAATTCCTCAAGTAGATTACCTATTTCGACTCTTGTTGCTCCTCCACTGGATGATTTTTGAACTCTTGAAAATGTGGTATCCCTGTTGTTTGATCTATTCCTTGCAGCTCCTCTTGAACAACTTTTACAGAGGTTAACAATTTCATCATATGATTCTTTAGATATGTCCCCTTTTCCCAGCATATTCAACATATCTAGACAGTCATCCCTTACTCCTTTTAATAATATTGTTTTAAGAATATCCTTACTTACATTGGGGTGACTGGATCTTTGTAGATTATACTGTAGCCTTTCCACAAAGTCCTCTAGATTTTCATCCTCTTTCTGTATCATCTTGAATAATTCTTCTCTTTTTTCTCTTGTTCGGAAATAATCTTGATATTTGTGCAGAAATTTATGTTTCATCTGATCCCATGTTGTGATTACATGACCTCCAAGACTCATGAACCATCTTAATGCATTTCCCTTTAATGTTGATGGGAATAGATTTAATTTTTTAGCATTGGAAATGTAATCATAACTTCTGCATAATATGTCAAACTCGAAAAGGAATTCATCAGGATCTTCAGAAGATAAACCATGAAAGTTAGATAAAGATGAAAGTGGGATATTCTTCATAGGAGCTACTCCTCTAGGGAGATCACCAATAGGAAATCCTAAGGCATAAAAAGATTTTTCATCATTTACCTCTGCTTCAAGACCTACCTGTTCTTCATGGTGCAGTTCTTCATTATATTCATCCATGGTTTCTTTTGTTTGTTCCCCTACTGCACTTGCTCGATCCTCAATTTCATCTGCTAGTTTTTCAACTGTCTCTGTTTCAAAGTTCGCTTGAAAGGAAGGTTGAGTCTTTGGTTTTCGAGAGCTTGGTCATTGAGGAACAACAAATTCATATTTTGATATAATATGGTCGATGAAGGTCTTTCTTCCTCCTCTTCCTCTGCCCCTACCACCTGTAGGGTCAGTTTCCTTGGGGGGTCCACGTCCTCTCATGCAATCTGTACATCTAAAAGAAAAATGTAAATTCTTTTGAAATCTATAATTGCCTTCCCCGACAACGGTGCCAAAATGTTGGTCACTATAATTGCTTATTAATTAAACAATCAAGTGTTACATAAATTGTCAACCCAGGGAAGTCTGTTTATTTCAAAGGAAATCACACACTGTATATGCTCAATCTCAAAAGCAATCTAGAGTTGTAGTAAAAGTACACTAATCAGACCTTGCCTTGAACAGACTGAAGTTCTACTTTGAATTATAGTAAAAGTGATCTATCTATTGCAGAATTTAAGATTCAAAGGGAAATAATTATCAGAAGAATCCTGGATTACATTAAGAAATAACAACCTAGGAAAAATGAACCTTTCAGCACACTGTAAAGAAGACTAACTATTCAGAGAACAAGACCCTATTCCCCAAAGTAGAAATCTTCAACACCTGTCTCTGATTATCACACTTTCATAAACTCATTCTACAAACAGAATTACCAATTAAAATGATTAACAAGTACTGAAGGCTAACTATTTTGTAACAGAGAACGAGACTTTATCCTTAAAGCAGGAATCTTCATCACCTGTCTCTGATTATCACACTTTCATAAACTCATTCTGCAAACAGAATTACCAATCAAAATGATTAACAATTACCTATGAATGAATTGTATGAAAGCAATGTAACAATCAGTGGAAACAGAGTTTCAGCAAAACAGAGTTTTAACAAGGTATGAATAAAAACAACACTAACACACTACAGAACTAATGGGTGAATCTTGTGAAGAAGGTGGGCCCTTTCCTTCTCACAAGATTCCCCAGAAATGAAAGAAACTAAGAAGAAATGCTCAGAATGAATTTTTTATTCATCTGTCAAATGTGTCAAGTTACAATATCCAGCGCGAACACGCTCCTTCTCTGTAATTTGTTTCTAGCTAAACCTTTCGTAATCCCTCTCTAATGTTGATTTCTCCCCTATTTAAAGAGGAGAATCCCCTTAATACAATTGATCATAAAATTATATGTGTACATACAAATCCTATTCTTAGTCTGATCCAATCTTCTATGCTGGAATAGGATATTCTGATCTCCCGTAGAAAAATGTTGTTACAGTAGTTGGAATGGTGCTGGCTTGAGGTACAGCTGCTGCGGCCAGTGTAACAACTTCTTTATTTATCTTTTCTTGTTACTGTTGTTTGTATAATACTGTTTAAGCATCGCAAATCATGGACAGTTTCAGCAATGGGATTTGCGTCCTGTTTGATTGTTTCAGCGACGTGGTCTCAAGCAACAGTGATGGTTGGTGTTGGCTTAAGGTATGGTTGTTGTGGCCAGTGTAACAGCTCCTTCTTGTTACTATTGTATGTGAAATGTTGTTTCAACATCGTAAATCACGGACTGTTTTAGCAACGGGATTTGTGTACTGTTGACTGTTTCAGCAACGTGGTCTTCAAGAAGCAACAGGGTTTGCGTACTATTGACTATTTTAGCAACGAGGTCTTCAAGAAGCAACAGTATGTTAACTGCAGTTCAAACTGTTTCAGCAACTATATATTTCCGATTAATGGCTAAGTATGAGAGTAATGTAAAATTACATGTAAAACAAATTAAACATATAGCAAAGAGAAGAAACGTTATATACCTTTGGAGAAATAGGTTAAGGTGATAATGTAGGCTTAAATATGAGTGGGAAAATGATGTAATGATAGAAAAAAGTATGAGCAAAAAGGTACATTATAGGGTCCTAACACATATGTATTCCTTGGACCATGCTTTTCTAGCAGCCATAAAATTTTGTCAACTTGGAGTGTCCTCTAAATATGGGCCCTTCTTCCTTATTCCATGCCACTGTGTGCAAGGCATTCCTCTTCTATTGGAATTTGTTCTTTGAAGTAGGGTGTGGAAAATCACTTGGGACCACCCATGAATCTTCATGTGTGTGATTTTCAAATTTTAAGCATTCAATACATACAATTTCAGATCTGAAAATTACTTCCAAGTGACCTCAAATAGTGAAGTAAGGTTGTTATCATTGAATAATTTTACACTGAAATTATGAAAAAAAATTATAGTGGAAGCACAAATATCAGAGAGAAATCATCCATTCACAAGAGACACAAATTTTATCCACTAAAATTTTCAAATTGAGAATCCCGAGGACAAAAAATAGTCCTCTCAGCAAAATTACAAATTCAACAAAAATTATGGAAAATTTCCCACTTACAAATCTATTGTACCATGTTGATGTCACAACCATACCTATCTAATGTCATGATTGTACAATTGAGTCAACCCTATAGTTCATATGTGTGGTTGTCCTAGTGTTGACCTGCGACTAACCTGTGGCGATTGTATAGTCTACACATGTGCTATAGCCTGCAATAAATGTGTCATACAGATATCACACGTCTAGTCTCTTCCTCCTCTCTCTCACATGTGGGAACTCACACATGCATCTCCTCCTTGGCTAGAAAATTGAGAAAGAAAGACCAAAAAACCCTAGATCAGATCTGCCAAAGTGAAGATTCTCCTTGTTGAAATTTGTCTCCCCAATCTCCTTGGAAATATTGCTCACTCACTCATGCCAAACACATGATGAAAAAATAAGATGTGTGTTGCCTCCTCACATTGCCTCTCCTTTTATAGAAGTCTAAAGTGAGCTTAGAATCCCCTCACTAAACTCAACATTAAATTAGAATTGTTTATTCCTCCAAGTGGGTGCCAATCCTATTATCACTCAATTTGTACGTATTCCAAAGGAAAAGGTTAAGGGAAGGAAAATTGGAGTAATAGGAGGTTATCCTATCACTGTCACCTCAATAGGATAGCTCTTTATATTTAGAGTTGATGGCCCAGGGGAGACGTCCCCGGTGACCTGGGGGTTTGAGAAAGCAAAGGTTAAAGTGTCTAAAAAAGTATCCCCTCTCACAAGGAACACTGATCAGAAATTCCTAGGGTTTTAACCAATGATGTAATGAAGTATTCAGATGTATCTGCCCAGAGCAAAGCAACAAGAAAATATTTCTTTTGCATGCACAACTTGTTGTTAGTACTTCATAAAACCATGGAATTTATCAATAAAAGCAATCGTTGATATATGATGAAGAAAAAAGAATTTTATAACAGCAATGTTTGTGAGATAATTGTTTCACAATAAATGCCTTGAAAGAGCTTCAAAATGACCCAAAATAATCACTCATTAATACAAATGTACTAGCATTTTTCAAAAGCAAATTAGGCAATGTATAGATCAACTTTACAATTGCTTTTAGGTGATTTTAATGCTGCAATAAATGTTTGTATCTTACTTTTGTAACATAAGCAAGTAGGTTAGTAGATTAGTATATTCTAGGGTTAGGAATAGTTAGTAGAGAGATTAAGGTAATAGTTTTGAGGGTGGCTTTCATCAATCACTCAATTGTAAGGCTTAGATCAGTGCTTTTAGGGTAAATGGAGTCTCTTTTAGTAGCAGCAATCTTGAAGGAACAAAATGATAATAAGAGATCTAGAGACTCCATTTAATGATTGAAGTGTTGGTAGCCCAAGAGATCCATCACTAAACCTTAGGGGGGAAATAGCCTCTAGGAAGTAGGTAACTATAGGCCCTAGCGGTTTTCCTCCTTATTAGCTCAAAGATGAAGTAGATGATGACTATTTGAAGCAAAAGATGCTAGGGTGTTGCAATGGAAAGGCCCTTAGCAAGAAAGCTTCAAGAAAATTGGTTTTTTCCCTTGTTTCTCATGCATAGGTATGCCTTGGACCATGCTTTTCCAGCATATATGCCATAAACTTTTATCAACTTGGAGTGTCCTCTAAATATGGGCCCTTCTTCCTTCTTTCGTGCCACTGTGTGCAAGGCATTTTGCTTCTCTTGGAATTTTTTCTTTGAAGTGGGGTGTGGAAAATATCTTGGTACCACCCATGAATCTTCCAAGGTTAGCAGTCCTCTTCATGTGTGTGAATTTCAAATTTTAGGCATTCAATGCATACAATTTCAGATCTGAAAATTAATTCCAAGTGACCTCAAATAGTGAAGTAGGGTTGTTATCACTGAATAATTTTACACTGAAATTATGAAAAAAAATTATAATGGAAGCACAAAGATCAGAGAGAAATCATCCATGCACAAGAGACACAAATTTTATCCACTAAAATTTTCAAATTGAAAATTTTGAGGAAAAAAACTAGTCCTCTCAGCAAAATTACAACTTCAGCAAAAATTATGGAAAATTTCCCACTTAGAAATTTGTTGTACCATGTAGATGTCACAATCGTACCTAGTTGATGTCACGATTGTACGTTTGAGTCGACCCTACAGTTCCTATGTGTGGTTGTCCTAGTGTTGACCTGCGACTGACTTGCGACAGTTGTACGGTCTTCACATGTGGTATAGCCTACAATAAATGTGACATACGGATATCACATGTGCAACCTCTTCCTCCTCTCTCTCACATGTGGTAACTCACACGTCCAGCTCCTCCTTGGCTAGAAAATTGAGAAAGAAAGACCAAAAAACCCTAGATCAGATTTGCCAAAGTGAAGATTCTCCTTGTTGAAATTTGTCTCCCCAATCTCCTTGGCAATAGTGCTCACTCACTCATTCCAAACACATGATGACAAAATAATATGTGTGGTGCCTCCTCACATTGCCTCTCCTTTTATAGAAGTCTAAAGTGATCTTAGAAGCTCCTCACTAAACTCAACATTAAATTAGAATTGTTTATTCCTCCAAGTGGGTGCCAAGCATGTTATCACTCAATTTGTACTTATTCCAAAGGAAAAGGTTAAGGGAAGGAAAATTGGAGTAATAAGAGGTTATCCTATCACTGTCACCTCAACAAGATACCTCTTTCTATTTAGGGTTGATGGCCCAAGGGAGACATCCCCGGTGACCTGGGTGTTTGAGAAGGAAAAGGTTAAAGTGTCTATAAAAGTATCCCCTCTCACAAGACACGTGGATCAGAAAGTCCCAAGTTTTTAACCAATGATGTCATGAAGTATTCAGATGTACCTCCCTAGAACAAAGCAACAAGAAAAGATATCTTTTGCAAGCACAGCTTGTTGTTAGTAGTTCATAAAACCATGTAATTTACCAATAAAAGCAATAGTCCATATATGATGAAGAAAATAGAATTTTATAACAACAATGTTTATGAGATGATTGTTTCAGAATAAATGCCTTGAAAGAGTTTCAAAATGACCCAAAATAATGACTCATTAATACCAATGTACTAGCATTTGTCAGAAGAATATTAGGCAATGTACAGATCAACTTTACAATTGCTTTTAGGTGATTTTAATGTTGCAATAGATGGTTGTATCTTAATTTTGTAACAACGACAAGTAGGTTAGTAGACTAGTCTATTCTAGGGTTAGGAATAGTTAGTAGAGCGCTTAAGGTAATGATTTTGAAGGTGGCTTTCATCAATCACTCAATTGTAAGGCTTAGATCGGTGCTTTTAGGGTAAATGGGGTCTCTTTTAGCAGCGGCAATCTTGAAGGAACAAAATGATAATAAGAGAGCTAGAGACAAGAAGGCTAATGATTGAAGTGTTGGTATCCCAAGGGTTCAATCACTAAACCTTAGGGGGGAAATGGCCTCTAGGAAGTAGGAAACCATAGGCCCTAGTAGTTTTCCTCCTTCTTAGCTAAAAGATGAAGTAGATGAAGGCTATATGAAGCAAAATATGCTAGGGTGTTGCAATGGCAAGGCCCATAGCAAGAAAGCTTCAAGAAAATCATTTTTTTCCCTTGTTTCTCATGCATAGGTATGCTTTGGACCACACTTTTCCAGTAGATATGCCATAATTTTTTGTCAACTTGGAGTGTCCTCTAAATATGGGCCCTTCTTCCTTCTTTCATGCCACCGTGTGCAAGGCATTCCTATTCTCTTGAAATTTTTTCTTTGAAGTAGGGTGTGGAAAATCTCTTGGGACCACCTGTGAATCTTCCAAGGTTAGCAGTCCTCTTCATGTGTGTGATTTTCAAATTTTAAGCATTAAATGCATACAATTTCAGATCTGAAAATTACTTCCAAGTGACCTCAAATAGTGAAGTAGGGTTGTTATCAATGAATAATTTTACACTGAAATTATGAAAAAAAATTATAGTGGAAGCACAAAGATCAGAGAGAAATCATCCATGCACAATGTTGACGATTGAAAACGTCAATGTAAGGTTCGCCCACAAAGCATTGCTAAATCCTATTATTATATAAGACTAAATAATGCTAGTAGGTGGGACCCCCTTGAACTTTTGAAAATCAGGTCTGATCATTTTCAATGTGATGATGTGCTACAAGGTTTTACTTGGTTGACAAGAATATGGTTGTCATTGGTAGAAGTTAATCTTTGAGATGTTGCTCCTTCATGATACTACAACATGTTGTTCATTTACAATATTTGTTCTCTTGCACCTGTACAACAAAATGATAGTAAAATTTACAGAAGGATATTTTGAAGAAAAGCAAAATACTATATCTGAGAAAAAAATGGAAAACAAAACCTAGCTCTGCGATATTATGTGAATGAAACACTTGTTGATAGTGGTTAAGTCCCAACTAACAAGAAAATGGCAATTTTAAAATGTTTATTTTGATGTTCATATCGTGGAATTTTGGTGGTGCATTCTTGGCAAGTGATAATACCTTGGTTATGCGTTGATTGATGCAATCGGGAGCCGATATGCATATGTTACAAACCTTGGTGGCTTATGGAAGTAATGGCTTTGAAATTTGTTATGGTGGTTGCACTATCGGTGATGGTCCTGTTGTACAGTGGTCAAGCGATTCATTTGAATTGTATCATGGGTGGAGCATGTGGCAAGGTAATGACCCACATGGTTGTGTGGAACTTGGATTATGCTATGGTTTAATGAGTTGATATTCTTGATGAATTGGTTGATTAATGGTGTTAATGGGGGATCGTTGGCATGTACTATGGAGTAAATTTGATGTGAGTGGAGGCAATGTGCATTTACTGCATGTCAGGTTTACCCTTCCCGTCGGTCGCCACCCTAATCAAACCATTGTTTGATTTGGCTATTGTGTTCATGCTCCGGATTTTCAGCAGGGTGAAAATGCTAGGTCGCTTCTCATCTTAAGGTTTTCGATTGACAGGTATGTCTCTTTTATCCATTCTTGACTTCACTCTGGTTATGAAATATTTTCGGCTCAGTTGTATGGGTTTGTGTTGTGAGTATTTCCGGCATTGGATGGGAAATTGATAGTTCTACGTATAATTGTTGTGAGTTCGTTGGAGTTGTTTGCCTTCATGGGTGATAGTTTTATTACCAGTGCATTTTGTTAAACGTTTTTCTTTAGAGAGCTGACTGGATGATTTCCTTCATGGTTCCTGGGTTTGATTAGAACCTTGTTCAACTCTGCCAAGGAAATGCCTCCCATTCACAAGCATCGTGGTCTTCCCTGAGTGCGTGCCTTTATCCCCGAAGTTCCACCATAGTCGGTGCCCCATCCCTCTTGTGATGGCTATTGTGCAAACCCTTAGACCCTCCAGAATCGAGTTGCATGAGAAATTTGTCGGGCACATTAAGTTTATTGTGGCCTATTACTTCGAATGCGGGCTCACCCATTATTCGTAAAGCAGTCGTGTTAGTATGGATTTTTGTCAATACCTCTGTGATAATGGAATGAGCCAATTTCACTTCTAAGGGTCATAGTCGCCAGCCTGTTGTCAAGGAATCAATTTTTGTTATGAAAGGGCCTCTGTCATTTTCGTTTTGGTTTGTGGATACACATCGTTATCATGCTTGTTGGTCTATTGTTTCCATCACCACAGTGTCGAATTATTGGTTATTATATAGTCGTTAGAGTGGTGTTTATGATGTTTGGATAATGGTTGGAATTAGTCATAGGGGTTTGGTGTTGTTCACACATGTCACTTCCTATAGATGAAGTTTTGAGAATTAGAAGATTGGATTGGATATGTTTACTGCATCTTTTGTCATTAGTAGAATACACTTGAATATGTGTGGCCTGGTCACCCACAGGTGACTTAGTAAATGGCCCATAATGCAATTTTTGAGTTATATCATGGTTATATATTGTTGAGTGGTTATGGTGGAATCCTCTCATTTGTGCACCATGTATAATATGGATGGCTTGTTTTGTAATCCCAGTGATACTCCTAAATTCTAAGTGCGTTTATATTTTTGCAAATTGATCATTGTTGATGATAGTTGTGTGGGATGTTTGGCTCGGTTTTAAGTCGCACTGAGATATTTGTTTCACAGTGACATGGTTACAGGGTTTCGAAAATTTTCTTATGCATAGCCTGTGTCTAAATGATGATTGTTGGTTATAGTCAATTTCCTTTCAGGTGTGATATGTGAGGTCTTGATCACTTTGATCTTTCTATTGCATATATATGTATGGGAACATATATCATTACAAATATTGATTGGCTCTATTAACATAAGTAGAGACTTCATTATTATTTTTGGAAACACTACTTTCAAATATAGACGTGGATTGGGGAAATGTATGGAAATGGTGGATGTTAATGGTTATAGATTGAGTATTGTTGTTGACTGTTATAACATGCAGAATGTACGAAAAAAAGGAACAGAACCTCTTACAAATTGTGTGAAGTACTTATGTTTTGTAATGACACTGTGTTGGATATTAATGGACAATGAAATTAAACAAATACACGGGAATTATTACTCAGTCATTTGATTGTTGGTTGATGCATATTTTCCTTACTACAAAATATGTTATGGATTGCTTGATTAATCTCATGAATAGTAAAAAAAAAAATCCCCCTCATTATTTCATTTTATGCTAATTATTAACCCCTCACATATCCCACATTCATTTTGTTTCACCCCCTATTCTGATATTGATCACAGCTAAGGAAAAATTTGTGTTAGATTGGATAAAAGTGGCAGAATTTTATGTGGATTGCAATGAGGTTTATTGGTTTGCTTACAGTTGATTATTGTTATCATTGAGTAGTGACCATATCTCTTCCATTTCATTATATCATATTTTCGCTAATTACAAACACCTCATGTATCCCTGAACATTTTTTCCACTCCCCCTGCTCATTGATTAACATTAGAACAATTTGTATGGATTGGATTGCATGAGCCTGATAGATTCTAAGCCAAATCTATTTCATATTTTTAGGAGTTGTCATGCATGGTTATTTAAAAGACTATTTTCTAATTGTTAACATATCCAGAATGATTTTTTTCAGTCAGGGAAGCCATGGCCAAGGAAATAGAGGTAGAGGTAACTGGAACCGAGGCCCAAGGAGGCCTAGGTTCTCAATACATTTTGATGTTGATTCTAAAGAGCTAGGCCAATTGTTACATGATGGATTATTCAATTGGATTGGACAGGGAATAGTCCAACCGAGGCATGAAAGGCCTCTTTTCCAAGCCCCTCAAGCCCCCGGTATACCAATGCCACCTCATATCTCTTTACATCCTGAAGTCTTAGAAAATGATGGGTGACAAGAGATTGTCCACCCAACAGTCTGCCAACACCATGGTTGGTCAAACTTATCTTTTCCTTCTCCTCCGCCTTTAAACCCCATTTTCCAAGTTGTCCCTAACCATTCGCCAATGAAACCTTCCCATGCCAGCAAGAGATTGAAGACTGAAGCCCACCATGCATTTGATAAAGGAAAAGTTGTTGCTACCCCTTCCTCCCCCTCCAATGACTCTGACAAATCTGTGTCTTCATAGATGCATTTAAAGGATGATTTTTCCCATGTTATTAGTGAGATAAAGCCTAAAGGCTCTGCCCATCTCAAGGCAATTTCAGGGAAATTAGTAGGTGACAGCAGCAACCAAGGAAGGGTTGCTTCACAGAATGGAAAATATGGATTTTAAATTTTATGTTATTTATTGTTTTATGACAGTGGACTCTATGGATTTTGGACAGCATGTTTTATTTTGATATATGAGTATTAGTTTGAAATATTTTCAAATTTATTAGCGAAAATTGTCAAAGGAAAATATGTTTTGAAGGGAGGCACAAGGGGTGTGTTTTCTTAACAAATGGGTTATGTTATGATGTGATGAATGTTATCACTAGAGTCACAAGGGGGTCCCACCTATTAGTTATTATTTAATTATGACCCTATTATGATTATTACTNCCTCCTTAACTAAAGTTAGTTAAGGACTTATGTTAGCTTAACTAATAAGTTAGTTCAACTACTCTAACCAATTCTAAATTGTTAAAAGTGAAACTAAGGGGAGGAACAAGGAAGGATAGAAGCACAATGCATGCTAAGGTTTGCTCCTTGAGTTTATGTTGAGATAGTTCAGTTTTCATTCATTCATATATTCATCATACCCTAATTCTATTTTGTGATAGCAGGGTCTTATTGTAGAAAACAATATTCAGGTTTGAATCAAATCGTTCAGACACTTGTTCTTTAGAGGTGTTGATCTATGTTTGATAGTGTGTCTAGACTTGTCTGTTTGTGAATTAACTTTCAGGACTGATAAAGGCTATTGTGTAGAGCTGAGTGGGCAGCAATCTGTGGAAAGTTGATCCATCTTTTAGAGTTCAGTTTTGGTTTTCTGTCAGAGGTCCTTTGTATGTTCCATCGGGGATTTCGAAGTTTGACTTTGGTCCAAGATTTCTTTTTGAAGTTTTGTAAAGACAATGACTCTTTGGTGAATTGGAATGAAACAATGGATTTCTTTATGTCTCATCTATCTTGATTATGATCTTGGTGTATTTACTTTTGTTCTTACATTTATTTCAGCAACTGATATTTTCATAAAAATACATAAAACGTGAATTTCCAACAAGATTTTTGTTGATAAAAGACTAGCCTAAGCACTTGTAATTAATACTTGTGAGTTAGGATATATATTTGTGTTGGATATAAACATAGGGTGATATTCCCGTCTACTTTATTTTAGCCAAGTAAAGTCTGAAAATGCTTAAGTAAGATCAATTCATATCTTGTCCTCAACATTTATTTGGCGACCATACTGGGTAGATCTTCGATATCTCTCTAGTTAAATTTTATACTCAATTTTTCATCGATACATATTTCTTTTCTGTTTTGATTCTTTGACTGTTTTTCTGTTCATGACTGTTCCTGTTGCAAGACAACCCAATATTTAGCCTGGTCTCCAAGACCAGACCAGCATTGATTTGAACCTGTTTCATACTATTTTAGACACTGCTAGGACCTGTACCAAGCTTGACAATTCTTGGGCAGTAATTGAAAGAGTTATTAGTGTTCAAGAATAATTGGAAGCTAGACGTAGGCAACCTAGAAATTAGCAGTAACCTTTTTGTTTCTTCAATTTTGGAATTTCTTTCATGTCCTTAGATTCTCGTGCTTCTAGAAGAGGCTTGTCACCTTAAATCAACCCTATTGTTGAAATAGGAAGAAGAAACGTTGTGTTATTTGCCCAACAAAGTGCTCTAAGGAGAACTTTATCCGATTCGTCCAGCTCGTCTTTCTTTCCCTCATCTATCATCCACAAGATGGCATCTAGTGGTGGCTCCGATGGCGCTGGAGGTGCTCCATCTTCCCAATCTTCATCATCATCAGTGATTGGTAGCTTGTACAACCACCATATCTCTATCCAATATACTACAAACCCCACCAAAGTCATTAAAAAGTATGGCCTTTTTCAGTTTGAAGAATATTCCACGACCACACCATGGCATTTGTCCTCTCCTCTTAACCTAGCACTTGCTACCCACTCGCTTCCAAAGTTTAAAGAGAATTTGCCTAAGTTTTCAGGAAATAAGACTATCAGTACCAATGAACACCTAGTGGAATTTTCTAATGCTTTTCATAACATAGGGGCTAACGACAATGAAACTTGCATGTGCTTGTTTGTCAATTCCTTGGAAGGAAAGGATGTGGTCGATTTATTTGACCTTCCTCCTAAGATCTTGTATACTTGGGAGAATTTGATGTATTGTTTCCAATCCACTTACGGGAAATCCAAAAGCCTTGCTGATAATTTAAGGGAGTAAAACAACGTCACTTACAAATATGGTGAGACCATCAGTTCCTCAAACTTGCATTTCACCAAGTTGTATAATCAAATCCCCAAACTTATTTTCCCTCGGAACCAAGCCGCCTTCATGCATTACTACAATGCATTGCCTTCCCCTTACCTTCATAGGCTTGAATAAAAATCCATTAAAAATATCAGTTTCACCCTGCACACTTGCTCAGAGTATGAGGAACAACTTGAACGAACTGGTCTACCCCAGGGGGAATCAGTCATACAGACGGATATGTCCGCGCTCTTACAACTGGTACAAGATATGAACAATTGTATGATAGCTTTTGAGAAGGAGGGTATTGTCTCCTCTCTCACCCCTGGAGCTTCATCCTCTTATGCCCCTCCTTTTAGAAGTCCAGTTGAAAATAATTTTTAGCCCAAAGATATATTGTCTAGGAGTTGGTGTAACTTTTGCGAGGAACGCCATGAAGAAACCACGTGTGAGGTAAGGAAGAGTGCCATAGACAAGATATTTGGCAGGAGACCAGAATCTACTATCGTTTTCCTAGATTTTTCCGAGCCATAATATGTCATGGTCATCAACACTAGAAACAAAGCCTATGCCCCAAAAGGCAAATTTGACCCTCCTCGTAATTATTCTAGCCCAAGTTCATCATCAACCGTTGTTGCGCCCAAGTTTCTTAAAATTCCTGAGAGTTAAGGAATCACTCCCTCTCCCCCCTCTTCCAAATACAATATCCTGAATCAATTGGCCAACATTAAGGCAGATGCAACCCTCCTAGACATGGTTGTCGTCCCTGAACAACAGATGCATCTAAAATAATTCATGGAAGGAAAATGTTCTGTTGTATCCAATCTTTCCGAAGAGGTAGACAAAGAGGATTATTTTGTAAACAAAGTAGGTTTACATAATTTTAGATACCCTGTAAAAAAAAACCCTTTTATATTTCTGTAAAGATCATGGATAAAATTCCCCATTGTTGCCTCATTGATGGCGGTTCGGGCCCAAGTGTGATGTCGAAGATTATTATGGAAGAGCTAGGCTTGTCTTGTACAAACTAAAATGCCAGAAGCATGCTCACCTATAATAGTCTACAACAAACAACCATAGGTGAGATTAAGGATGTAACCTTGGTTTTATGCACTCATCCTAACATAAGGACAACCCTCAGCATTCAGATGATTGATATGCATGTAAGCAATTATTCAATTATCTTGGGGAGAGATTGGCAAGCCCTAACAAGTGGATACCTCTCGCTTGACGGGACACATTTATCTGTTCCTCGGAATGGAAAGAATATCATAGTCCTTAGAGAAGGAAGAATTTCACCCTACATAGAGAGTGTTTCACAATCTAGTGTAAACTATATCGAAGAAGACCTAGGAGTGTATTCCATATTCACTGAAGAGGACAATATTCCTCTGGAAAGAATTTATTTAGAAGATGAATTGTGGTGTATGCACTTCGATGGTTCACACTTAGATGAGGGTAACGAGGTTGGGATTATCTTGGTTTCCCTGCAGGAAAGATTCATAATCTGTCATACAGGCTAGAGTTTGCTTGCTCAAACGATGTCACTGAATTTGAAGCTTTGTTGTTAGTCATAGAGAACTCCCTTAATCTTGGTTGTGGTCACCTTTCAGTGTTCGGAAATTTTGAGTGTGTTGTGAACCTGATACGTAAGACATGCTCTCCTAGAAACAAGCTAATAGAACAATATTCCCAAACTGTTTGGGCACTTGTCTCGAATCTCCTATCTTTTAACATCACTCATGTTAGGAAGGAGTTGAATTTAATAGTTGATTGATTAGTTGTCTTTGCAGCCTCTCCTACTCAGTATCTCTTGCCTCATTGGCCTGATTGTGCTCTCCAATCTCTACATCACTCATACATTTCTGAGAATGGAAAATTATGGAAGGTCATCCCTAACAATGAAGGCAGTTGTGTTGTCATTCAAAATGAACCTCTCAAGACTGAGGAGATTATATCTATAGAAAATAATGAAATTCTTGAAGGCTTGACTCCTCTCGAGGGTTTGTTTTCCTTGAGTGTTGGAGGAAATAAAGAAGAGGAAGAGGAATCACAACTGAAGGTGATTGAAACCATATCCATGAACATTAGGACACCTAGATCTTCCTCGAACGTTAAAATAAATATCCAGGGTTCTGATAAAGAAGAAATGAAATCTGTTGAATTAGTTAGTGGATTTAGAAAGGTTTTTTCTTGGTTCAATGCATGTCTTCGTGGTTTTGATCTAGGTCTTTTTCAGCGTATTATGAAAAAGACCAAGCAAAAACAAAGACTTGTGAACTCTACATTGGAAGCAACCTTTCAAAGGGAGTTGAGGAATTCCTTAAGAACTGAAATGTTTTATTTTGTCCACCCTAAAGGGGTTTCCAATTGGGAACCTGCTTCGAAGACCCTTGATAATTTCAGAACTTGCATTAGTCTTTGAAATTTCAGGCAATCAATTAGAAGAAATCATTTCCCTCCTCTAAATATGAAAATGTTTCTGCAACAGGTTGTAGAGTTACAGTTGGAGCCCTTACTTGACAGTTTGTTTGGTTACAATAAAATCAAGGTAGAAGGGGTAGATTATCGCAAAACCATTTTCACTACTAATCACGATACTATGTCTTACAATTTCTTTCCCTCTGGCTTATTAGATACAAGTATCGCCTTGAGAATGCCTATACACACAACATTCGATAAATTGGTCAGTGTCCATGCTTATCTTGATGATTTAATCGTATCCGTCAAAGCGTTGATAGCTACATCAGGATTTCAAGTGTTGGGCTATTTTTGGATTACTTTTGTCTTAGACACTAACTCAGAAATTTTAAAGGAATTGCAGAGACAATGGTTTTCCCACACCATTAGCATTCCTCATTCGAAATATTGAGAGGGTACAACGTGAAGATCTTTTGCTAATGGTATTCTTCTGTATACTAGTAGTTTAGCTCTACTTCCCAATTTTGTGCTCTTTTTCTGCTTTGCAACACTTTGATTTCTACCTTCTGAGTTGAATTTTATTTTCTGCGTTCTGAATGGTTCTATCTTTACTGTTGTTGTTTTGATTTCTGCATTATTATTTCTATTGGATTTTTGGTCTTTATCATATTTTAGAGTGCTTGAATTAGGATGTTGGATCATGTTTTCCACAGTAACACTCTTGCAAGAATTGTTAGTCTATAACAATAAAGCTTACACAGTTGTTATGATGTCGTCACTAAAGGACCCTTGGAAATTGCTATATCTTTTTTTTTATCACTGCTATCATATAAAGAATTGGTTGTTTCTCGCTTCTTCTTGTGATTTCTTCATCCATCGAGATCTTAAGAGAAAATTTCTAAGTTCTCCATTTCCATTCAAGAACACATTACAGGCAAATGATTATGCATACAGTGAAAAAACCCCTCATACTTAACACTTTTCATGAGTTACTCCCAAATTCCCAGTCATCTTTCCATTGAGTCCGCTCAGTTCCCCCTGTTGCATAATCATTCAAGTTATGTCTTCTTGAGATTACTATTCTTGGTTTGTGAAACCATGAGTTCTAAGTTCCAATCTATTAAAAACAAATTTTCTTGTGGAGTCACCAGTTTGTTGATGATTGAAAATGTCAACATAAGGTTCACCCGCAAAGTGTTGCTAAAGCCTATTATTATATAAGACTAAATAATGCTAGTAGGTGGGACCCACTTGAACTTTTGAAAATCAGGTCTGATCATTTTCAATGTGATGATGTGCGACAAGGTTTTACTTGGTTGATGAGAATATGGTTGTCATTGGTAGAGGTTAAGCTTTGAGATGTTGCTCTGTCATGATACTATAGCTTGTTTTTCATTTACGATATTTGTTCTCTTGCACCTATACAACAAAATGATAGTAAAATTTGCAGAAGGATATTTTGAAGAAAAGAAAAATACTATATCTGAGAAACAAATGGAAAAAAAAACCTAGCTCTGTGATATTATGTGAATGAAACACTTGTTGATAGTGGTTAAGTCCCAACTAACAAGAAAATGGCAATTTTAAAATGTTTATTTTGATGTGCATATCGTGGAAGTTTGGTGGCACATTCTTGGCAAGTGATAATACCTTGGTTATGCGTTGATTGATGCAATTGGGAGCCGATATGCATATGTTACAAACCTTGGTGGCTTATGGAAGTAATGTATTTGCAATTTTTTATGGTGGTTGCGCTATCAGTGATGGTCCTATTGTATAGTGGTCAAGCGATTCATTTGAATTGTAGCATGGGTGGTACAAGTGGCAAGGTAACGACGCATATGGTTGAGTGTGGAACTTAGATTATGCTATGGTTTAATGAGTTGATATTCTTGATGCATTGGTTGATTAATGGTGTTAATGGGGGCTCGTTGGCATGTACTATGGAGTAAATGTGATGTGGGTGGAGGCAACATGCATTTACTGCATGTCACCTTTACCCTTCCTGTTGGCTTCCACCCTAATCGAACCATTGTTTGATTTGGATATTGTGTTCATGCTCCGGATTTTCAGTAGGGTGAAACTGCTCGGTCGCTTCTCATCTTAAGGTTTTCGATTTACAGGTATGTCTCTTTTATCCATTCTTGACTTCACTATGGTTATGAAATATTTTCAGCTCAGTTGTATGGGTTTGTGTTGTCCTAAGTGTTGCGACTATGTGGTTTCGGATTCGAATAGGAAATTGATAGTTCTGTGTATAATGGTTGTGAGTTTGGTGGAGTTGGTGGCCTTCGTGGGTGATATTTTTATTACCACTGCGTTTTGTTAAAGGTTTTTCTTTAGAAGGCTCACTAGATGATTTTCTTCGTGGTTCCTAGGTTTGATTAGAACCCTATTCAACTCTACCAAGGAAATGCCTCCCGTTCACAAGCATCGTGGTCTTCCCTGAGCGCGTTCCTTTAGCCCCGAAGTTCCACCATAGTTAGTGCCCCATCCCTCCTGTGATGGCTATGGTGCAAACCATTAGACCCTCTGGACTGGAGCTGCATAAGAAATATGTCAGGCATGTTAATTTTATTGTGACCTATTACTTCAAATGCGGGCTTGCACATTATTCGTATAGAATTCATGTTAGTATGGATTTTTTCCAATACCTCTGTGATAATGGCATGAGAATCGCATTGCTAATTGCACTTCTAAGGGTCACAGTCACTAGCCTTTTGTCAAGGAATCAATTTTTGTTATGAAAAGGCCTCTGTCATTTTTGTTTTGGTTCGTGGATACACATCGTTATCACGCTTGTTGGTCTATTGTTTCCCTCACCACAGTGTCAAATTGTTGGTTATTATACAGTCGTTAGAGTGGTGCTTATGATGTTCGGATAATGGTTGGCATTAGTCATAGGGGTTTGGTGTTGTTCACACATGTCGCATCCTATAGATGAAGTTTTGAGAATTAGAAGATTGGATTGGATATGTTTATTGCATATTTTGTCATTAGTATAATACACTTGGATATGTACGGCCTGGTCACTCGCAAGCGACTTGGTAAATGGCCCAGAATGAATTTTTTGAGTTATATCATGGTTATATATTGTTGTGTGGTTATAGTGGAATCCTCTCATTTGTGCACCACATATAATATGGATGGTTTGTTTTTTATGCCTAGTGATACTCCTGAATTCTAAGTGTGTTTATCTTTTTCCAAATTGATCACTGTTGATGACAGTTGTGTGGGATGTTTGGCTCAGTTTTAATTCATACTAAGATATTTGTTTCACAGTGGCATTGTAATAGGGTTTTGAAAATTTTCTTCTGCATAGCCTGTGTCTAAATGATGACTTTTGGTTATAACCAATTGCCTTTCATGCATGATATGTGAGGTCTTGATCATTTTGATCTTTCTACTTCATATATATGTATGGGAATGGATATCATTACAGATCTCGATTGGCTCTATTAACAGAAGTAGATACTTCATTATTATTTTTTGGAAACACCACATTCAAATACAGACGTTGATTCAGGAAATGTATGGAAATGGTGGATGTTAATGGTTACAGATTGAGTGTTGTTTTTTACTGTTATAACATGCAGTATGTACGAATAAAAGTAATAGAACCTCTTACAAATTGTGTGAAGTACTTATGTTTTGTAATGAAACTATGTTGGATATTAATGGACAGTGAAATTAAACAAATACACGGGAATTATTACTCAATCATCTAATTGTTGGTCAATGCATATTTTCCTTACTGCAAAATATGTTATGGATTGCTTGATTAATCTCATGAACAATAAACGTTTTTTTTCCCCCTCATTATCTCATTTTCCGCTAATTATAAACCCCTCACATATCCCATATTCATTTTGTTTCACCCCTTGTTCTGATATTGATCACAGCTAAGGAAAATTCTATGTTAGATTGGATAAAAGTGGCAGAATTATGTGTGGATTGCAGTGAGGTTTATTGGTTTACTTACAGTTGATTGTTGTTATCATTGAGCAGTGACCATATCTCTTCCATTTCATTATATCATATTTTTTCTAATTACAAACCCCTCATGTATCCCTGAAAATTTTTTCCACCCCCCCTACTCATTGATTAACATTAGAACAATTTGTATGGATTGGATTGCATGAGCTTGATACATTCTGAGCCAAATCTATTTCATATTTTTAAGGACTTGTAATGCATGGTTATTTAAAATACTATTTGCTAATTGTTAACATATGCAGGATGATTTTTTCCAGTCAGGGAAGCCATGGTCGAGGAAACAGAGGTAGAGGTAACTGGAACCGAGGCCCAAGGAGGCCTAGGTTCTAAATACATTTTGATGTTGATTCTGAAGAGCTGGGCCAATTGTTACATGATGGATTCTTCAATTGTATTAGACAAGAAATATTCCAACTGAGGCCTAAAAGGCCTCCCCTCTAAGCCCATCAAGCTCCCGGTATACCAATGCCTTTTCATGTCTCTTTACAGCCTGAAGTCTCAGAAAATGATGGGTGGCAGGAGATTGTCCACCCAACAATCTCCCAACACCATGGCTAGCCAAACTTATCTTTGCCTGCTCCTCCACCTTTAAACCCCATTGTCCAAGTTGTCCCTAACCATTCGCTAGTGAAATATTCCCATGCCAGCAAGCGATTGAAGACTAAATCTCACCATGCATCTGATAAAGGAAAAGTTTTTGTTGCCCCTTCCTCACCCTCCGATGACTCTGACAAATCTCTCTCTTCACGAATGCATTTGAGGGATGATTTTTCCCCTGTGATCAGTGAGATAAAGCCTAAAGTCTCTGCCCATCTCAAGGAAATTTTAGGGAAATCAGGAGGTGACAACAGCAACCAAGGAAGGGTTGCTTCATAGACTGGAAAATATGGATTTTAAATTTTATGTTATTTATTGTTTTATGACAATGGACTCTATGGATTTTGGATAGCATGTTTTATTTTGATATATGAGTATTAGTTTGAAATATTTTCAAATTTATCATCTAAAATTGTCAAAGGAAAATATGTTTTGAAGGGAGGCACGAGGGGTTTGTTTTCTTAACAAATGGGTTATGTTATGATGTGATGATTGTTATCACTAAAGGAGTCACAAGGGAGTCCCACCTATTAGTTATTATTTAATTATGACCCTATTATGATTATTGCTTTTTCCCCCCTCCTTAACTAAAGTTAGTTAAGGCCTTATGTTAGCTTAACTAATAAGCTAGTTCAACTACTCTAACCAATTCTAAATTGTTAAAAGCGGAACTAAGGGGAGGAACAAGGGAGGACAGAAGCACAAAACATGCTAAGGTTTTCTCTTTGAGTTTATGTTGAGATAGTTCAATTTTCATTCATTCATATATTCATCATAGCCTTATTCTCTTTTGTGATAGCAGGGTCTTATTGTAGACAACAATATTCAGGGCTGAATCAAATCATTCAAACACTTGTTCTTCAGAGGTGTTGATCTATATTTGATAGTCTATGTAGATGTGTCTATTTGTGAATTAAATTTCATGACTGATAACGGCTATTGTGCAGATTCGTGTGGGAAGAAATCTTTGGCAAGATGATCCAGCTTTTAGAGTTCAATTTTGGTTTTTTGTCAGAGGTCCTTTCGTATGTTCCATCATGGATTTCTAATTTTGACTTTGGTCCAAGATTTTTGTGTGAAGTTTTGTAAAGACAATGACTCTTTGGTGAATTGGAATGAAATAAGGGATTGTTTTATGTCTCATCTATCTTGATTATGATCTTGGTGTCTTTACTTCTATTCTTACATTTATTTCAACAATTGATATTTTCAGAAAATACATAAAAAGTGAATTTCCAACAAGCTTTTTGTCGTTAAAAGACTAGCCTAAGAACTTGTAATTAATACTTGTGAGTTAGGATATATATTTTCGTTGGCTATAAACATAGGGTAATATTCCTGTCTACTTTACTTTAACCAAGTAAATTCTGAAAATGCTTGAGTAAGATCAATTCATATCTTGTCCTCAACATTTGTTTGGTGTCCATACTAGGCAGATCTTCGATATCTCTCTAGTTAAATTTTATACTTGATTTTTCATCGATACATCTTTTTTTTTTTTTTTGATTCTTTGATTGTTTTTCTATTCATGACTATTCACGTTGCAAGACCTCCCAATCTCGAGCCCGGTCTCCAAGACCAGACTAACAATGCTTTGAACCTATTTCATATTATTTTAGACACTCCTAGGACCCGTGCTGAGATTAACCATTCTTGGGTAGCAATTGAAAGAGATATTAGTGTTCAAGAACAATTGGAAGTTAGACGTAGGCAGCCTAGAAATCAACAATAACCTTTTTGTTTCTTTAGTTTTGGTCTATCTTTCATGTCCTTAGATTCTCGTGCTTCTAGAAGAAGAAGAGGCTTTTCATTTGAAATCAACCCTATTGTTGAAATAGGAAGAAGAAATGTTGCGTTATCTGCCCAACAAAGTGCTCTAAGGAGAGCTTTATCCGATTCGTCTAGCTCATCTTTCTTTCCCTCATATATCATCCACAAGATGGCATATAGTGGTGGCTCTGGTGGTGCTGGAGGTGCTCCATATTCCCAATCTTCATCATCATCAATGATTGGTAGCTTTTACAGCCACCATATCCCTGTCCAATCTACTACAAACCCCACCAAAGTCATTAAAAAGTATGTTCTTTTTCAGTTCAAAGAATATGCCACGACCACACCATGGCATGTGTCCTCTCCTCTTAACCTAGCACCAGCTACCCGCCCGCTTCCAAAGTTTAAAGAGAATTTTCATAAGTTTTCAGGAAATAACATTGTTAGTACTAATGAACACCTAGTGGAATTTTCTAATGCTTGTCATAATATAGGGGCTAATGATAATGACACTTTCATGCACTTGTTTGCCAATTCCTTGGAAGGAAAGGTTGCGGCCGATTTCTTTGACCTTCCTCCTAAGATCTTGTCTACTTGGGAGGAGTTGATTTATTGGTTCTAATCCACTTACGGGCAATCCAAAATCCCTGCTGAGAAGTTAAGGGAGTACAACAACATCACTTACAAACCATCAGGTCCTTCAACTTGCGTTTCACCAAGTTGTATAATCAAATCCCTGAACTTATCCACCCTCACAACCAAGCCGCTTTCAATGCATTGCCTTCCCCTTACCATCATAGGCTTGAGTAAGATCAATTCATATCTTGTCCTCAACACACAAGAGACACAAATTTTATCCACTAAAATTTTCAAATTGAGAATCTTGAGGACAAAAACTAGTCCTCAGCAAAATTACGTATTCAACAAAAATTATGGAAATTTTCCACTTACAAATCTGTTGTACCATGTTGATGTCACAACCGTACCTAGTTGATGTCACAATTGTATGGTTGAGTCAACCCTACAATTTGTATGTGTGGTTGTTCCAATGTTGACCTACAACTGACCTACGGTGGTTGTATGGTCTGGACATGTGGTATATCCTGCAATAAATGTGTCGTATGGATCTCACACGTGCAGCCTATTCCTCCTCTCTATCACATGTGGGAAGTAATTCTCAGATCTGAAATTGTATGAATTGAATTACTTCCAAGTGACCTCAAATAGTGAAGTAGGGTTGTTATCACTAAATAATTTTACACTGAAATTATGAAAAAAAATTATAGTGGAAGCACAAATATTAGAGAGAAAACATCCATGCACAAGAGACACAAATTTTTTCCACTAAAATTTTCAAATTGAGAATCCCGAGGACAAAAATTAGTCCTCAGCAAAATTACAACTTCAGCAAAAATTATAGAAAATTTCCCACTTACAAATATGTTGTCCCATGTTGATGTCACAACCGTACCTAGCTGATGTCACAATTGTACGGTTGAGTTAACCCTACACTTTGTATGTGTGGTTGTCCCAGTGTTGACCTACGACTGACTTGCGGTGGTTGTACAGTCTGCACATGTGGTACAGCCTGCAATAAATGTGTCGTACGGATCTTGCATGTGCAACCTCTTCCTCCTCTCTCTCACACGTGGGAACTCACATGTGCAGCTCCTCCTTGGCTGGAAAATTGAGAAAGAAAGACCAAAAAACCCTAGATCAGATTTTCCAAAGTGAAGATTGTCCTTGCTGAAATTTGTCTCCCCAATATCCTTAGCAATAGTGCTCACTCACTCATGCCAAACACATGATGACAAAATAAGATGTGTGGTGCCTCTTCACATTGCCTCTACTTTTATAGAAGTATAAAGTGAGCTTAGAAGCCCCTCACTAAACTCAACATTAAATTAGAATTGTTTATGCCTCCAAGTGGGTGCCAAGCCTGTTATCACTCAATTTGTACTTATTCCAAAGGAAAAGGTTAAGGGAGGAAAATTGGTGTAACATGAGGTTATCCTATCATTGTCACCTCAACAAGATACCTCTTTCTATTTAGGGTTGATGTCCCAGGGGAGACGTCCCCGGTGACCTAGGGGTTTGAGAAGGAAAACTTTAAAGTGTCTATAAAACTATCCCCTCTCACAAGACACACTGATAAGAAAATACTAGGGTTTTAACTAATGATGTAATGAAGTATTTAGATGTACCTTCCCAGAACAAATCAACAAGAAAATATATCTTTTGCAAGCACAACTTGATGTTAGTACTTCATAAAACCATGGACTTTATCAATAAAAGCAATAGTTGATATATGATGAAGCAAACCGAATTTTATAACAACAATGTTTATAAGATGATTGTTTCACAATAAATTCCTTGAAAGAGCTTCAAAATGACCCAAAATAATCACTCATTAATACCAATGTACTAGCATTTGTAAGAAGCAAACAAGGTTGTGTATAGATCAACTTTACAATTGCTTTTAGGTGCTTTTAATGTTGCAATAGATGGTTGTATCTTACTTTTGTAACAACAGAAAGTAGGTTAGTATATTAGTCTATTCTAGGGTTAGGAATAGTTAGTAGAGAGATTAAGGTAATGGTTTTGAGGGTGGATTTCATCAATCACTCAATTGTAAGGCTTATATCAATACTTTTAGGGTAAATGGAGTCTCTTTTCGCAACAGAAATCTTGAAGGAACAAAATGATAATAAGAGAGCTAGAGACAAGAAGGTTAATGATTGAAGTGTTGGTAGCCCAAGGGTTCAATCACTAAACCTTAGGGGGGAAATGGCCTCTAGGAAGTAGGTAACCATAGGCCCTAGTGGTTTTCTTCCTTTTTATCTCAAAGATGAAGTAGATGATGGTTGTATGGAGCAAAAGATGCTAGGGTGTTGCAATGGCAAGGCCCTTAGCAAGAAAGCTTCAAGAAAATTGGTTTTTCCCTTTGTTTCTCATGCATAGGTATGCCTTGGACCATGATTTTCCATCAGATATGTCATAAACTTTTGTTAAATTGGAGTGTCCTCTAAATATGGGCCCTTCTTCCTTCTTTC
>JASDQU010109521.1:152652-174945 GCA_032191745.1 Picea mariana | reverse complement strand
GAGTGAAGCGGGGCCCCCTCCTGTCATGTCGACTACCATGTCGAGTTTCCCTTTTCGCCACCTATATTCCACTTAACCGCGTGACGGGGCCTATTCTCACTGGCGGTTCTCTACCCCTGTTGAGATTTGTTCCTATTGGCCATTTGCTGACCCTGTAGGGATTTGTTCCCATTGGTCAGTCGCTAGCCTTGTCGAGGTTCGGCGGTTGCAGAGTCGAACGTTTAGACATTACTGTAGCGTCGAGGCACGGAGTACAAATAGGCACTGTGTTCAAATTGAACCTTGAACATGACCCGCGATCACATGGGAACAGAGAAGGAGAGAGAAAGAGCCAACTTACGCTGGGCCTCCATGGATAATTAGGGGTCCTGGTCTGGTAGAAGACCAGAAAAATCCGATTTAGGTAGTGGATATGTGACAATGAAACACAAATGTACAAATAGTCAAAGTTGATCTAAACTTTCTGGTTTCACTAATCCATAAATGACAGAAATTAGAAACACAAAGAAGCTAACCTAATGTTAGTTCATGAAATGCATATGGGATTCTGTGTGAATAAAGAGCATCCAGCTACCACGCCTATGAGATAAATCTGCAATAGACTTATAGTGCAAATGTTCTGAATAAATTCATAACCTGTATTGGTAACCAAAGTTTAATAACAAAATAGGTAACACAAATTAATCATGTGATCTTATGATCGCAAATGATTACAGTAAGATAAACCTGAGTGTAACACATTCATTTCATTGTCCATTTAAATATCAAAGAGAAATCCTAATATTCAAATTGAAGAAATGATCACAGTCTCAATATCTGGAACAACAAGTCATGAATGATATTGTAAAATAGATATCCTGAAACATAACATATCAAGAGTCTAAAGCTACATGACATATTAATATATCAAGATTAAATAAATCAAAACGTTAATGAAACAACATCTACAGTGGACTAAAGCTGAAAGATGTACGGTGTTCCATAAGTCTTGAAAATCATTCATTCATAATTGGTTCCAGGCCAAGATGCCTTTCATTTTACAAAATAGAGAGTATTTAAAGAGTTTTTTTGAAATCTGAACTTCCTATCTCCTAAGATAGGATCAGATCTTATAAGATTAAAGCATTACAAATATAGAGGGCCTAGAGCCACTCATGGTCAAACTATATCTTTTAAAATTTATGAAAGTTTTTTCCTATTTACAAAATAAACAAAAGGAGATACTAATCAACTAGATCGAACATGTTCCATCCCATAAGATCAACATCAGATATACCATGTCCATGTAACCAAAACATGGATCAAGATATCTCATAATTGATTACAGATTTTACACTGTCTGCATTCTTTATCACAATGTTGCATGTCTTCTTAAGACACTTGGTTTGTCTTTGTTCATTTTCTTTGAGTTCACGGTTTTCTTTTATGAGTAATTCATTGTGGTCGGTGAGAGMTTTAATTCTTGCTTGTAGAATGGGGATGTCATTATAGTACCGTTCAATCCAATGAAAGCAGACCTCACAATGCACAGAAGGAGCGATCTGTCGATGGAGCGTATAGTTGGGTGTAAGAACATCAATGCTACATGTCATCRGACCTTGACCGAGCCTGATACCAGTGAACTCACCTTTATCCTTGACACATGGTGGAAGATGTTTAACAAAGTCGTATGGCTGATTAGGATCTGATTTATGATAATTTGGATCTTCTTCTGCGAGAAAATCCTCAATTTTAGGATCTAAATCCTCATTGATCTCGATCATATCGATCGAGCTCAAATGAGGCTTAAATTGATTACGTAGATTTCTTGAAATGAGCCAACCAACCCTTTTATTTTGGAAACCTAACACTGTTTGCTTCTTTTTTTATTATTTGTGAGGGTCTTTACTGTCTAATTTTATAGTAGGGTTAGGGCTGACAATTAATTCATGCATAGGGGTTTCTATAACTTAGAACCAACATCCTGTTGCCCATATAAAAATTGATCGGGTATTGCGTTGTCACGAGGGTTTTCCTCAAAAAATTATGGCTTGCCACTTGAGAAATCAAAACGTTTTTCTATCATAGGCTTATCCAACATAGGGGTTTCTATAGGAATTGTTGTAACAAAACTGTTTCAATCTAAGAACCTATCCCAGTCATCACCTAGGGTTGTCAAACGATGAACCAACAACATTTTAATTAGGCCATGGTGAAAGAGGCTAGAGTCGAGGCTCTGCTTCTTGTATCTTTTTTACATCTTGTATAGACTCCTTAGTAAATAAAATAAAACATTCATATGGAAACCTATAAATTGCATAAGCAACCACACATGATAAAGAAAAACCAGGCCATAATGGCCTTCATAGGTTATAAACTGCTTAAGAACTGATAATAGACCATGCCATCTAACCTTAAGTAGAGAAGCATTAATACCTTTCTCACAACAATCAATCTTTCTGGAGGTCATGAAAAGACTCCAGGTCACTTCGTCGATTTTCGAGTTCTTAAACCACTTATGACCGGAGGATGGGAGCCTTGTGGCTTCACTGATAAACCCTTCAGTCACCTCCAACTGAATGTCTCCAACTTTCACCCTACACCCATCAAATGTTTGGGCAAATTCCTTAGCTACGCGAAGGTTATACCCGTCGAACCTCCTAATGAAAGTATCCCAGCCCTAAGCTTTCAAATCCTCAATCGCATCATCATGAGATAGCAACGCCTGAGAGCCATTCAGTTCTATTCAGACAASAGGAGCCATTAAGAAAATGACCAGGCTGTAACAGGAGCRATTCAAGCTAGCTATGAGTTTAGATGGCAAGAGYAGGAGAAACAAAACTAAGTGAATATAATGGGAATAAACCAAACAAGGACTCTATGTGATCATAGTATAAACATCAGGGTTTTTGGTCACAAAGTTCAAGCGCTCATGGTAATGAAATCTTTGAGTACAGAGCATAACACAAAACCTTAACTCATAMTGAAAGGCMTGTCAATTCATTCTGCCAGCCAAAGGTAAAGTACATGACACGATGTTTGCACATTAATTCTCATGTCATGCAATGACTATGGTCAATTTGAAAGGGTTCAAATAGATATGTTTACAAATCAGAATACAAATCAACTCTTGGTATTATATCGACAATCAAACAAACTCAAAAAGGAAAAATCATTCAAGTATTAAATAAGATGTAAGCACAATGAACCTTTAAAAACCATGTTTTGAATAGGGATATAATACAAAATTAAGTTTCCATGCTTGATTCACGCTTTTAGTCATGAATCAAGCATGAAAACGCAAAGTAAAAAAGAATAATCAAACATCTTTTATAATCCAAAAATCACCCCCAAATAGTAATATTTACAGGATGAGGTGAACGCAGCTACAGGAAGTGTCGTTTGTCGTTCAAAATAGCAAAAACTTGTAGGGTTGCCAACACTACCTAAGCAATCATGGGAGAGGATGGGGGAACCAAATTCTGTGTAGTCACCCATCTAATTGAGACATGCAAATCAGTATAAAATAGTACCTATTGGCAAATTAAGAGGAATATATGTGAATATAGATCGAGTGCACAATGTCATAGATTTTGAAGTTATCTAGATTGTGGACGAGAACCAACCATATCCAACATTAATGGGACTAGAATGGGCCTTTGATAAACAATAAATTATCAACTTGAAAAAGTGAGAGATGATATTTGAAGTCGGAGACCTGAAATTAAATGCACCATTAGACCCAAAATAAGGAAGGCGGTACATAGAACCAACGTGGGGAGATGAATTCGATCACTAGTACAACATGATTGCAAGGATGGAGGATTATGTTAACCCCACCACAGACGATGCACTAAGTTGGAGAAGCATCACTTAATGTACATTAGACTCAGAAGCAGGTCTGTAAAACTGGCAGCAGAGGATGCATGAAGTCTCAACATGACGATGCACATGCATGACAAGGTTAGTATAGTGGATTGGAATAGAATTATGCAACCCGCCCAAGTATGACAACTTGACAGATATAGAAGCAATCGTACAAAAATTTGAGGCAGATGTACTAGAGCAACAAAGGATACTAGCACTGGACATTGTATTGAAAGCCACCTCTGCAAGATGGTGGGTGACACACAAAGGTGGCATGGAATATCGGCAACAGTGTAGGAAACTAATCTAGATAATATTTAATACCGAAGAGGGAGACATGATGCAGAAATATATCGGTGAAGGAAACCCAACAGAGCATATTGCGCAGTGTGAAAACCAGTGGAATGCATTTCCCAACGAGGAATGGACGCACAAGTTCATTCATACTCTTGAGACAGTACCAAAAGACTGGTATTTAGAAATGGAAGTGCGCGGAGACACAATGGAGTGGGGTTACATAAGTCAAAGTTTCAAAGAAACATTTACATTTCAACATAAGTCACCCTCGATATATACAACACTTCAAGCAATCAAACACAAAATATTCAATGAAGAAGAACAGATGGAATTGAGATCAATATGCAACAAAGAAGAACATACAGAAGTAATATCTATATGTAGTGCACATAATGCTCCTATGACAATCCATAAATTACTTGAATGCTATAATGTGACCCAAGAGGATCAAGACGATGAAGATCCTTGGAATGTTCAAGTACAGGAAACAGAAGGAGAGCAAATGGTAGAAGGCCCAAAGATGGAATCAAAACCCTATGAACAACTAGTAAAGACAATGAAGGTCAACATTGGAACAGAGGAAAATCTGAATTTTGTGCAGATAGGAGACTACTAGGATGACAAAAACGTAGAAAAAATAATTGAATTACTGTGCAAGTATCAGGATTTGTTCCTGAGCAATTTCTCAGAAATGAAGGGGATAGTTGGCGAGCCAGGGGAAATGAGAATCCATCTTAAGCCTGATGCTAAACTAGTAAAACATAGACCATACCAACTGAAGATGCGATATAAAGAAAAAGTCAAGGAAGAAATGGACCGCATGTTAAGAGAAGGAGTTATTGAACCAGTCAAAGAATTTTAATGGATAAGTCCCATGTTAGTACAGGATAAGAAAACAGGGGGAATCAGAATCTGTGTCGACTTTAGAAAGATAAACGATGCATGCCTACACTACCCATTCCCAACTCCATTTACAGACTAGGTACTGGAGAATGTAGGCAGACAAGAAGCATACTCATTCACAAATGGTTTCTCATTCTACCACCAAATCAAAATTGCACAAGAGGATAGACATAAGACTAAAGTCATGACAGAATGGGGAAGTTTTCAATACTTGCGCAAGGCAAGACGAACAACGCAATAAAAAAAATATCATCATGACAGGGCATAACAAGTTAAGTGGAAGGCACGTCGCCATAAATGGAAGGACAGAACTAACAAAGTTAACTTGCCACATAACAACCTTGTATGATGAAGGAACCAAGGACGATCAATATCATTAACAAGCAACGAACGTACTACCCGGGGCATGGAAGAACCACTATGATGGCGGTTCATTATCAGTAAAGGTGAACAAAAAGATTTACACACTTAGCAGAATCACACCATAGCATTTCAATGATTCTCTAGCATGACAACCTGTGTGAGGAGTACAACATGATAAGAATGTGGATTGGTGCTTGAAGGTCAAGACTACAACTAGCAATTATTATAAAGCGACGAATTCAGTAGAGGTTCCAACATCTGTTGAGACATGAGAATGATCATAGATCACCCACTTAGTGTGAAGGTGGTAACAACAAAATGTTGCTGAGATCTATGGAATCCCAAACAGTCAGGAAAGAATGAACCAAATGAGCACAATTACTGAGTGAAGGTTCATACGTGGTGTATTTTTCAAGAACAGAATCTCAACGAATGGGACAATGACACTGGAGGAAACAGACACAACAAAACCAAGATATGCACACACTTTACAGGATGACCAAAGACGAATAGGAGCAGAGGGAATGATAGAAGGAAGGCTCGGTAGTAAGGTATAAAGCAGTTAAACATAGCATGCACGAGAAAGCACAGAAGCGTATAACATCAATTGTCACAAGAGCCTCCAGGGCTACACTTTTAAGAAAGCGACCTCAAAGGTAGGTAAGGAGGTCAGGAAGAGTGCCCGACCAAGGGGCTTAGTGTATTGGGTACTAATATTATATAGGAGGAAGAGTGATGGAATAGTAGTACACACAATCTATCACAGACAAGACTATTAAAAAGATAAAAAGGATAGAACCGACGGTTAGTAGTAATGACTAGTCATAAAGCCGCATTCAAGCCATAAATGGAAAAATCCACCAAAAATCAAGACAAATTGGCAGGACAAGCCAGGATTTTGGGACGGATTCGGTAAGAGAAACTACATTAATATAATCGTATGGAATACCAATGGTGGACTAGGCACAACAATTAAGGTCAGATAAGACAGGCCTAGTTGGAACGAAAGCATAAGAACCACATTAAGTCAAGGAAGGGAAACTATTGCTTCATGGAAGCAAGAGAAGACAGAGAAGTGAACCAAAACAAATGGGTGAAAAGAGATAATATACCTAGAGATGAATGATAGGTGACAAAAAGGAGGGACCGCACAAAGCCAGACCTGATCAGAGATAAGGAATGGCACCACCAAAAGTGGGAGGGTCGTCTGCAAAATCCAAGAAACAAGAAAAGAAGCCAATGGAACTACCAGAGGTCAAAGAAGTGTTCGAAGTCCCACTTCTAGCAGCAGAAGCAAAATTTTGTAGAGATCACCTACCACCATGAAATCCTGATGCACCACAGGTCCAACTTCAAGCCAATATGAAGTATCCATTGCCAGAGGTGCCAGTCCTGACTAGTGTGAGTAGGCATGAAGAGTTACTGGGGAAAACTTTCAACCTGAAGTATATGGATCACAACATTACAGATGCATAGAAGTTCCCAAAGTTGGTAAGGGACTAGTACCTATGCACCACGACAATCCAAGAAACAAGAGAAATTGTACTCGAGCCACAAGAATGGGTGTTAGGGCTTGACATGGAAAGAATATTGAACGTGCTAGACATCCCACATTTCGAGCAAAGTGAAAAAATCAATACATGTGTGAAGATGTTTCTCAACTATGTTCATGATGGTAAACTCTGGCTCGACCACTCAGTAGAGATTAACACCGTGTTGATTATAAAAATTACAGGACTACCCCAAATAAGTGAATATCCAAGCGTGTTATTCACCAAGGCAAGAGAATGAGCACTTTCAGAGGCAATGAAAGAAAAATTTGGCATAGTAAGGGGAAAGAGGGGACTGGATTTCCAACATATCAGTCATAAAAGGGTAAGGTTTGCAGCATAGGTATTGGCATGCAAACTAATGCGCAAGTCTCACAGAAACGAAGTATTAGCCACAATAATTGTCATCGCGGACAAATGTGTAGAAGGGATCTAGATGAACTGGGCCAATTTTCTTAGGAACCATTTTTTACAAGATTGCATAGAGGCCCAAGAAAAGGGCACTGAATTCCATTATGCATGGTTGTTAATATTAGTTGCACTAGTCAGATGGTGAGAACCAGTGTATTACTATTCCATGTGCACATCAGGCAGTCACACCTTAGCTCGCAGGTATACCAACTTATGGCACACAACACTGAAGAGGAGACAAACCGAGACAAACATTGTATTCTTTACCTACTTATACTATATCATGCGAATAGTGACACACACACCGCACATTCTAGCAGAAACAATAGCAACATACAAAGCCCTCACATGGTTTAGATCTGGTATGCACCATCTATATGTGCAAATTGGGAAGGACCCAACACAACAATGGACACAAATGAGATATAGGGTGACAGTAGAGGAAGTGGGCCTAAAAAATCAAGAATGGTACAAGGAGATGAACAAGAGCATCCATGGCCAGGGTCTGACCTAGGAGGGGGAGAGAACAAACCCAACAGAGAGGGCGGGCCCATCAGACGAAGATGAGGAACAAGAGAAAAGTTTTGAAGAGATAGGGGATACACAAGGAAAACATCAACCAACAGGAACACGGGTCACACATGACACATGAACAACCCCCAAGAAAGGAACGAAAAGAAAGGACACAGGAGAAACACAAGCAAGGAGAGTGCACAAGAAAAATAAGGCACAAATACCACCACATCCATTCTACATATTAACCGAAGAAGACATGGAATGAATTGGCCAACAAATGGAAAAAATGTAGAGGAGATTTGGGACAATGAAACTAAGAAACTATAAGAACACCACAAGGAGATGTAGGAATAGTTGGTAGCACTCCAACAGATGATGGATGCAGAATGGAGTAGGATACAACATAGGTCAGAGGAAGAGATCGTCGAGGAATGGACCAAGAAACATGAAGTAATACAAGAACAACTAGGGGTAATACAAAATATCCTAGAGATAATGCAATTAACACCTGCGCAAGGACTAGGCGCAGGCCAAAAAGATCCAACAAAAGTAACACAAACTGCAGGGTTGGTTCAGTCGATAGCAATGTGTAGAGTGATCAAAGAAGCAGTAGGGATAGTCGGGCTACCCAACCTCAAAAGTCAAGAGTAGTTACAAGGACTAAGTCACATGGACTTAGTCATATCCCAGATGAGTACAAAAGTGTTACAAATATTACATGCAGGGATTATGTGGGAATTACGCATTCGCGCATATACTGTGGCCACATAAATAACAAAGGTGAAGGTCGAGAAAAAGGAACTCCAGAATAAATATATCGAGGCACTACAAGAAAAGAGCACAATGCAACAACGAGTCAAGAATGCACAAAAGCAGAAAATCAAAGCACACAACAAAGCAGAGGAAGATAAGAGGGAGAAACTCGAAGAAGAGGAAAAGGTCAAAGAAATAAGGAAGGAAAAGGAGGAAGCTGAGCAATTGGTGCATAAAGTTCAAGCAGTGGTAAAAAATTTATATAAGGAAGTACCAGAAGTAGCAATGATGGTAGAAGTCGTGATAGAAGAACAATTCAGAAAGGTTAGAGAGGTCATTAAAGGACTTTGAAGGAAGGTTGCAAATATAGAGTCACATGGAACACCAGGGACACCACCGGAAGAAAGAGCACAAAGAGAAAGGATGTTTGTGTAGACATCGATGGTGAAGATTAAAATCTTGTAACATGAGTGTATAAAGATATGTGACGAAGGTACACGCATGTGGACTGAGATGATGAACACCCCAAAGTTGCAAGCATTGGACGAACAAATAAGGGTTGCATAGGAACAAGTGATTCAAGCCACAAAATGCGCAAACACTCTCCCACCAGCTGAAAGAATGGTAGCATTGTTGGTTAACAGTAAACTACACCTTGTAGTGTAATAGTTGAAGGAAGAGCGGTGAAAGATCATAGATGATTTGCGACCATGAAAGGACGAGGCACTCAGGGTATTAGAAGAAATAGTTATCACACAAACCAGTGTGACATTAGCAGCACAAGACATCGAGGCCAAACTAAATATCTTGGCAATGCAGACAATGGAGGGAATTGTGAACAAGGAGGATAAATTCACAATAGTAATACAAGCAGCAAAGGATAGCCTCCATAAACTTATTGAGGCATGGAAGAGAACAACAAAACATGCCTAAGGGGCTTGGGATGAGCCACAGGTGAGTGTTGGGGGCCTATTGGGTTGGCAAGTGGGATAGAGAACAATGAGAAGGGACGACGCATAGAGAAAAGGCATAGGATCAAGAGGATCAAGAAGATCAAGTAGATCAAGAAAGAAGAGAGAGTAAAGAGGAGAAGATAGGGAACAAGAAGTAACAAGATCCCACAAAATCTGGGAAAACCAGCTGAGTATGAGATGTATCTAGCTCATAATGAGTTGTTTCTAGCTGAGCAAGAGTGGGAGCCAAATCATTATGAGCTGGTAAGATAACCTGAGAGAAAGATAACTAAATATGTAAAAGAAAAGTAAAGTTGAGAGAAGAGAGAAGAAGCAACAGGAGTGATCACAACAGAGACATAAGTGGAAGAGAAGCGACATAAGAGGAAGCAGAGAGGAATTTTGAGTAGTAGTTGTAGTTGTAGGATGTTATGTATGTAAAGAATCCATGAATGTAAGCAGAGGAATGTATATTGAACATCTATTGTAGCACCTAGCGCAAGCAGAATGCCTTAACTATAATAAAGAAGGAAATATTTTATGGACGTAGCACAGGAGGGGGTGAACCATGGTAACTTTGTGTCGAATTGTGATGTTGAATGGTTATTGATGCTTGTATTGTGTTAATTCATGTTTTTATGGTTTTATTTCCTGTCTTTACTATGGATGAATGTTATCTTTAGTGATATTGTTGATAGATTCATGCGCAGTAACCTTAATTGTATGTTTAACTACTAAATGATAAAAAACGGAGACTGATATGCATAAATAATAAAGTAAAGAGGTTAGGTTAACTAGGATCTAGTGCGCGAAAGGATCTTCTAGGTATGATAGTGTGCCTCCCTTGTTTCCCTCACCACTTCATAATCTTGGTTCATGCAGTCCCCATAAAGATACCTCGGGTAAGACTTCGCATGCTCGCAGGTGATGCCAAAAGGGTCGGTATCTATAGGGTTTTGTTGGAATAATTACCTTGAACCCAGGGTCTTGAACTTATCCACATGCATGCGCCAACGCATAGTCATCTATGAAATTAGGTGATGWTATTCAAGCSAAGGACAGTGGATAAGGCGTGTGTATAGGCACAGTACCTGGAAAACATAGGCCAAAAGAGAGGGTAGCCAAGTGGTTCGAAGAAGAAAGAGCACCAAGAAGCTTCCAAGAAGGGGAATAAGAAGTGGAAGGGGGGGGGGGGAATAAAAATATAGAAACCACTACACATCATAGAAAATATCCCAACAACCTTTACAATCATTGCAACATTGATATCTACACCGAGGAAAAATGTTGAAAACTACATCTAGAACTAAACTCGGAGAACCACAATAAGGAAGGAAAGAAAAAGAACCTTCTAGCCACATATTTGAGCAGTCAAGTTAAAAGTATCTCAAATGTGGATGAAAATATTTTCTTTGTATTTGTGCAGAAGGAGGTGAATCTAAGTATATGTCATCATCAGGAAGAGAAGGAGATAACCAAGCTCTTCCACATCAAGATTCAGGTCAAGAAGACCAAGATATATTTTCTATTCGACTCTAGTTCATGGGATAATCTCATAGCAGTGGATCTAGTTAGCAAGCTTGGATTGGAGTTTCATGATCATCCTATCCCCTATCCATTGGTTTGGGTAAACAAGGATGCAAAGATAAAGGTAATGAAACAGTGTAAGATTAAATTTGTTGTAAGTGTTGATTTTATTGATGAAGTGGAATTGGATGTAGTATGCCTTGGTGTATGTGGAGTAGTGTTTGGAAGCCCTTACATGTGTATGAGGGATGAAATATTCATGCAGAAATCCAACCAATACAGACTGATCAAGGATGAGAATTCCTACATCATCAATGTGCATAAAGGCAAGCCAAATATCTCACTGGTAAGTGCCAACCAAGCCAAGAAATTGATTAGTTCTAGTAAGAAATATTTTTTTCTTTTCTTAAGAGAAAATACGTCTGATGATGAGTCAATGATAGTGAAGAAATCCTTGGAGGGGTGTACTAAAGAGAAAAAACATCAGTTGGAGGAGTTTCTACAGGAATACAGAGGAGTGTTCCAAGATCCTAAAGGGCTACCACCTAAGAGGGAAGTGGAGCATGAAATCTGATTATTGCTAGATTCCACATTGCCGAATATTGGGTTGTATAGATAGTTTGTTCTAGAAGTGAATGAAGTGAAGAAGTAGTTGCATCAGTTGTTGGAGCATGGTGTGATTCGACCAAGTACCTCACCTTGTGGGTCACTCATCATAATTGTACCCAATAAGGATGGGACTTGGAGAATTTGTATCGATTACAGGGCATTGAACAAGATTACACTAAAGAATACATACCCTTTGCCTAGGATCAATGATTAGTTGGACCAGTTGCAGCATGCCAAGTACTTCACTAATATGGATTTGAAATTAAGATATCACCAAGTACGAGTCAAAGAACAAGATACCTGGAAGACTTCCTTCAAGACAGGCAAGTTTTGTATGAGTGGTTGGTTATGTTATTCAATTTATGCAATGAACTGACTACATTTATGATACTAATGAATGATGTTTTATGCCCTTTGCTAGATTCATTTGTTATTGTTTATTTAGATGATATACTGGTTTATAGCGCTACCTGGGAGGATCACATCTCACATCTTATGCAGGTGTTAGAGACTCTGAAAAAACACCAATTGTTGGCCAATCTCAAGAAATGTGAGTTTTCTAAGTAGTATTTGGTGTATTTGGGGTATCTGATTGGTGGAGGGGAGCTCTAGATATATCTTGCAAAGATGGATACCATCATGAAATATCTATTTCCTACAAATGTCACTAAATTTAGGAGTTTTTTGGGGGTAGTATAATACTTGCGAAAGTTCATAACTTCAATTTCAGCGGTAGCTACACCACTCCATGCCATAACAGCTAGTGGTAAGAGTTTTCAGTGGGGGAAGAATCAATAGAAGGCCTTTGATGATATGAAAATAAAGAACAGTCAAGCACCAGTGCTCGCAATACCAAACTTGCAAAGGCCCTTTGAAGTGAAGACAGATGCAAGTGGGTATGCCATGGGAGCAGTACTAATGCAAGGAGGAAGATCTGTCTGCTATCATTCTGAAGTATTTCATGGAGTGGTTCTCAACTACTCTACCTACAACAAGGAGCTCCATGTCTTGGTACAAGCTATCAAAAAGTGGAAGCAATGTATGATGAGAAAGGAGACCATCATCCACAAAGATCACCAACCACTATAGTATTTGCAGGCCTGGAGTAAGCTACAACAAACCATCCATTAAAAGTGGATGGGGTTTTTACAACAATCACATTTGGTCATAAAGTATAATAAGGGTAGCACACATAATTTGGAAGACATGCTTTCACATCCACCCACATCCAAGATTACAGATTTGGGAACTTTGATGCACATGGAGCCTTTTACCCATGATGCATATAAAGAGGCATACACAAAAGATGAGGACTTCAAGGAGGCATTTCAACAACTACATAACCAAATTCATATAGAAGAAGATGATGGCAAGGCTGACTATCATTTCTAGAATGGTTTACTTTGCAATCTCGACAAGCTCTATGTTCCTAAAGGTGGACGATTGCAACTTATCAGAGAGGATCACATCTCCAAGGTTGCAGGACATTTTAGTGTTGGGAAGATAGTTTCCAACTTACAAAGGTATGTGTATTGGCCCAAAATGCAAGAAAATGTAGCATGGTATATTAGAGGATGTATATTATGTTGTACTAGCAAGCCCAACCACAAGAAGCAAGGTCTATACCATCCCTTACCTGTACCCACTCGAACTCGAGAAAGTATTTCCATGGATTTTGTGGGAGTTTTACCAACAACTAGGAAGGGAGATGATTATCTATTCAAGGTAGTTGACAAGTTTAGCAAAATGTGCATTCTCATGCCTTGTAAAAAGATCATCAACGGACAAAAAGAAACAAACAATTTATTTGAACAAGTCTAGGTGCACTTTGGGATACCAAGGAGCATCATATTAGATAGGGATACCATATTTATTAGTGCATTTTGGACTACATTGCGGGAGAATATGGACACTAAGTTGAAGAGGTCTACAACATTCCATCCACAAACACATGGACAAACGAAAGTAGTCAACGAGACTTTGGTGCAAATTTTGAAGGGTTATAATCTAAAGCACCTGAAGACTTGGGATAAAAATATGATATATATACAACACTCTTATAATATAGCAGTCCACACTTCTACTTGTAAGTCACCTTTTAAAACTTATTTTGGGTATTTTCCACCTTCACCCTTAGATGTTGCATATGAACAACAAAGAGGAGAGAGGGATGACCTCAAAAGAGATGCATTAAAAGAAGAAAAAATTGTTGAGAAGAGCAAACATATCCATTTGCAAGTACAAGAGACACCAAAGAAGTCATAGGAAAAGTAAAAGGCTAGACATGACCAACACATAACGGATAGAAAATTTAGGTGGGAGACATAGTATGGTTATAACTAAATAAGGAAAGGTTACAGGGTCCTAGTAATAATATCAAGGCTCTATGGTATAGTCCTTTTGAGGTATGGGAAAAAGGTAGGAGATAACGCCTATAGAATTGTTGGCACAAGGGCAGACCCAAGGTTCAACTCTTCAACAACGTACCAACAAAACCCTAACTACCGGCCCTTTCGAAAACACCTGGGAAGCAGATGAAGTCTCACCCGAGGTAGAGGCAGGGGGGGTTGTAGGACTCAGGTGTCTACAACCAAGATGGGACACAGATCTGTGATTATAATACTTAACAGAGAACTTAGCCAACAATATGCATTATTTCATGGGTATTATTCACATCTCATATCAAACCCTAAATACATAACAACGTAGTGATAATCAAGATCAAGCCCTTAAAATCTCTTATCACATAGCATTGATTCAGATATAGCATTCATTCATCTTTAACATTATTAAGCACTAAGATACAACATTATATGAATTCATTATAACAACACTAAGCATAAATCACATAAGAAACATTGCACAAAGCACATCAAGACACATGATATACGTGGTTCACCCCAGTGTGGGGCTACATCCACCAACTTCTTCTTCTTCTTTATTAGTCTTAGATCTTCTTACATTCATCTGCTCCGGTGCACAAAGCCATAGAGCCCAACTCCGTAGTGTCCAGGTGATATGTGCACAATGCACTAGATCCACCTTCCCAAAACCAGGTCAAGGCACAAAGCCAACTCCTTAATAGCACCAAGCCTTACTTTACACAGCCAAATTGCACAAAGCAACTTCCAATCTCTTGCACTAAGCTAAACATACTGTGCAGAGAGCTAACACTAATTATCGATCTTCTCCTTACATCTCTTAGCTACTTCTTATTTATACATTTACAAAGAGGCCTAAACATGGGTAAACCCATGGGCTGACATCCCATAACTCGTTACATAAACCCTAAAAACCCTTTGTTGGGTCCACAAGCCCATAAAACAATGAGATCCCGCAATCTCCGCTTCGCTTGGGCGCTCCATCTTTGACCAGCCTGTCAAAGTCCCAAAAGTGGTCAAACATGACCAATGTTTCCTCAAAACTTGGTCAAGGGCCAACAGGCCCCCAACACTCACCTATGACTCGTCCCGAGTCACTCAAATTTGGGCGACACTGCTTCGAAGGCCTCGATCTTAGCTTGAGCTACCTCGACTTGTTGCTTCTCTAGAGACTCCTACTCGATGAACTCCTGAATTAATTTTTCTATAACAGGCCCTTCCAAGCGCTTTTCCATTGTCATAACCACTTGTTCTAGCTGCGAGCCTTGTCCTTCAATCTCTTCAAAACATGTGCAGGCTTCATCCTGCACCAACTGGAGTCTCTGTGTAACCTCCATGACTTTGCTCTGGATGGAAGTAACTTGTTATTGGATTGTGTGTTGTTCTTGTGATATTTTCATCCTCTCGACTGTAGTGAGCAACTTCATCTGCACCTGGACGGTGGATGCTTGTTGCTGCACCTCCTGGAGCTGTGCTTCCAGTTTCCTCAACTCCGGATCTTCTGCAAGGCGTTCGTAGGTCTGCACACTATGATCACTCAATTTCTTACATTCTGAGGCAAGTGCCTTGATCCTTCCAATTTCTCTCTTGGCGGTTTCTTCCCTTTGATTGTGCACTTCTTGCGGAGTGCTCGGCACTGCTTGAAGTTCTAACTCTATTACTCTTGTTTGAAGCTGCTGAATGGCTTCAACAAGCTTCCCTACTTGCATCTCAGGTGACTCTGGTTCCTCCTGTGCCAAGCCCAACACAGAGTGAAATCCTTTAGTCACTATCTCTTTGACCGCAATCTTCTCTGCGAGCAAATGGTCTTTTTCTTCTTGCATCTTCTCATTGTTCTACTCGAACTTCGCCCGAATTTCATTTTTCTCCTTCTGTGCAACTTGAAGTTTCTCTGGGACCTCCTCCTTTTCTTGCTTGAAGGCCTATGTGGCTTACTCATTTTCTTCTTGGAATCAATGAATTTGATCCTCTGTTGCATATGCTAGCCTTCGTAATTGGGTGGGCTCATCCCCCAATTCTGCAATTTCTGACAACGAAGGCATAGTAGGTATTGTGTGGTTCAAATAGATGGCTTGTTGTATGTCTTTGATCTCTTTCTCGATTTTTTCATACAATGTTTCCTGCTTCACTCCATGTCTCTGCAAGATATCCTCTAAAGCATCTTCCACAGCTGCGATGATAACATTGGCATCATCCACTGTGAGCACATTCTTCGACTGAGGCTTATTTTCTCGGGTCTTCTTTCTTGCTGAGGGTTTCTGCAGGGAAACCTTCCTTTTCTTCAATTTTTCGACTTCAGTAGGGGGATCCTTCAACGGTGTAACTTCGCCTTTGTCTTTCTTTTCTCCTTCTTTCTCTCCTTATTCTTGGTTTGCTTCGTTTCCTCCTCCTCATGTGGGTGAATCAGTCCTACTTTCCTCTGAGGCATTGTCCCCCTCATCAGTTTCTATGTTCTGCACTTCCTCCTTTTTCTTCTTTAACTTTGCACTAGTCTATCCATCATGTTCGACTCGGGTGACCAAGGGACTTTCAATGATGTTGGTGTCGGAAAGTTTTGCGTCTTCCACTGGTACAAGGAACTCTATTAGCCATTCTTTGGTGATCTCCACCATATCTTTTTCGGTTAGCTTATAATAGGACTACCTCAATCAATAGAAATCTGTTCATTATGGCACGATCCCGACGGTTCGCGGTGGTCTGTTTGTCAATAACTACATTTCTAGTTGTTCCAGAGTGTTATTCTAATGGTCGGGGAGCCTCCAACGGTCATATAGCTTCGCCATGGTGAAGTCCCATTCTGCATGGTTCTGCTATTCCAACGAGCTTCAAGTTCTGTAGGTCTGTCTCCTGCGAAGTTTTCTCTGGAGCTCTTTGTAGTTTTTCTATCTTGGTTTTCTTCTTATTGAGCTTTCTTTCTTTCTTTCCTGTGATTTGAGTCTCTGGATTCCTCTTTCCATTCTTATTCTTATTCTTATCTTCTCTTAGCATAATGAATTTGTGATGTTGATGTTCTTTCAAAGGGGTCAGAGGTAATACCTCTTTTCTTACTAGGTCTTGGGTGGACATACTTTCTTCTTGCATGGATAGGTTCTTTAAACCTTCTTGCGCTCTTTCAACTTCAGCAACTACTTCTCTTTCATTCTGCTTCTTCGACTCAATTTCTCATTCTTCTAATAGTCAATCTATTCTTCTAACTATGAGATCCCTTATTTCTTTCTTTTTATGTTCTATAGCTTCCTCTTTTTCTTTCCTTCTTATTTGATCCTTCTCAATCCAAGTATTTCCTAATAAAAGTGGGAAAGGGGCGTTGTTCTCAACAAACCTAATAACTTCAAATTCTTCTTCAGTCGCAGTTCCATGAGAAATCATAGGTATATTAGTAATTCTTCCACATAGGGTTATCATCTTTCCTTTAAACAAGCCTATCCTTCCCAATGAAAGTATCATAGCAGGCTTTCCCAAAATTTCCCAAGTGATTTTTGGCATAATATTCACATGTGTTTCTTCATCCAATACACAGTCTATGTCGAAGTCTTCTATTCTTGTAACTACGCGTTGTTTTTCTTTCAAGATCTCTGGTAAACTGATGTCTTTGTGATCATCCATTACTTCTTTTAACATAGTTTGAGATTTCTCTGATTCTTTCTCTTTATGATTCTTTAACATATCCTTAGTCTCTTGACCTTCTTTATAGTTTTCTTGCCTCATATTCATCTTTTCAACTTTAGCAATCATCCTTGGGAAATCCTCAACCTCGTGACTAATATCTTTACAACAAAGACAAATAGGACATGTACCAGGGAATTCCTTAGCAATATGTCCCAATCTTCTACAATTATAACATAGTGTCAATCCTCTCTTTCTTTTAAACGATCCCCAACCTCTCATGTACTGCGCACTGGGATCACAATGTTGGACCTGCAATATGCAAAAATTCTTTCTAGGTTCCTGCATCCACATATTAGTCCAACAATTCTTTCTATGCATAGGAATAACATATTTTTCTCTATTTCTATCAAATTTATTCAGATCAACTCTTTCTTCTAACTGTGCCCTAGTTTTCAGACTAGGAAAAAATCCATCAAACAAACCTAGATTCATACTTTTGAAGAAAAAAATTCCACTTATCTTACCTTTACTAGAGCACCAAGCTTTAAGATCTTACCCCTTTCTTTCAGATACAGTTTCTTTCTTAGTACAGAGCTTCGCAAGTCAAGTAGAATACTGCACACTACAACAACGGATCTATGCACGGAGCTTTCTTTTTCCTTCAGTTCCCAGCAATCACAGTTTCATGTTCCAGCAACGAAACCATTTTTTGGCACAGGGGCAGACCCAGGATTCAATTCTTCAACAGTGCACCAAAAAAACCCTAACTACCGGCCCTTTCGGCAACACCTATGAAGCAGATGAAGTCTCACCCGAGGTAGAGGCAGGGGGGGTTGCAGGACTCAAGTGTCTACAACCAAGATGGGACATAGATCTGTGATTATAATACTTAACAGAGCACTTAGCCAACAATATGCATTAGTTCATGGGTCTTATTCACATTGTAGATCAAACCCTAAATATTGAACAACATAGTAATAATCAAGATCAAGCCCTTAAAATATCTTAGCACATAACATTGATTCAAATCTAGCATTCATTCATATTTAACATTATTAATCACTAAGATACAACATTAGATGAATCCATTATAACAACACTAAGCATAAATCATATAAGCAGCATCGCACAAAGCACATCAAGACACAAGATATACATGGTTCACCCCAGTGTGGGGCTACGTCCACCAACTTCTTCTTCTTCTTTATTAGTCTTCAATCTTCTTACATTCATCTGCTCCAGTGCACAAAGCCACATAACCCAATTCTGTAGTGGACAGGTGATCTACGCACAACGCACTAGATCCACCTTCCCAAAACCAGGTCAAGGCACAGAGCCAACTCCTTAATAGCACAAAGCCTTACTTTACACAGCCAAATTGCACAGAGCAACTTCCACTCTCTTGCACTAAGATAAACATACTGTGAACATAGCTAACACTACTTATCGATCTTCTCCTTACATCGCTTAGCTACTTCTTATTTATACATTTACAAAGAGGCCTAAACATGGGTAAACCCATGGGCCGACATCCCATAACTCGTTACATAAACCCTAAAAACCCTTCGCTGGGTCCACAAGCCCACAAAACAGCGAGATCCCGCGATCTCTGATGCATCTTTGAGTAGTCCCAAAAAGTAGTCAAACACGATCAATGTTTCCTCAAAACTTGGTCAAGGGCCAACAAGACTCAAACTACCCCCATACATGTGCATTTACTCGGTAGTGAATGTCGAGAATGTCAAACTCTATGAGTCATCCATGTTGGATCAAGAGGAGGAGGAGGTCTTACCTTCCATAGAGGAATTAGCACCAAATTCCCAGGAAGTGTTAGAAGAGGACACAGTTTTGAAGAAGTGGTCAAAAACTACAAGATAGTGGCAACATGAACTTTGGTAGATTAGGTTGAAAGGACAATTTCCAGGCAAAGCAAAGTGGTACTTGAGGGAGAAGGTAGAGGAAAATTTCCTCACCTCATTCAGTAAATATTTTTGGGATGAAAATCCTCCTTAAATGGGGAGGTATGATCCAGATTAGATCATTATATGATTTTTCATCTATCTCAATGCTTTTAGAGTAGAAAAATTGGAGGAATCAACATGCAGGGCCATTTTAGTGGCATGTCCCAGTTTGGAAAATTAGGGTCTGTAACCTTCCAAGGCCATTTTGAGGCATCAAACATCAATTTTGGGGTTTAAAATTTTTCTGGCATAAATCAAACCCCATTTATCTATTCTACATATCGAGACCTTTCCAACAATTCAAAATTTGTGTCAATCGAAGCTTGTATGAAAAAGTTCTGCCTCTCACAAGTTGACCTACCGTGTTGACCACCATGGTATGAGAGGATGCCACATCAACCTCCAATACTTATGCATATGAAGCTAGCCACGTATGTAATTTAGGGAAGATTCTAGAAGTTCCAAAACCGTATCACAATTGAGGGTTGAGGAAGTAAAAAACCTACCCCTAGATGGCTATCAGGCTATGTTAAATATAAAAAACTAGGAGGAGAAAGGGTTGCATTATTTTGCATTGTATCTCATTCCATAGCTGAGAAAAACATATGAGAGTAATATTATGTGAGCATAACATAGGAGGAGAGATTGTGTAGCAACCATACATGCCACAAGTCAAAGACAACTCCATAGAGAGAACTCTTTCTTTGCACTTGCATCATTTTTGTACTAGAGAAAAGAGAGCAAAGAAGCCTCATCTTCTAGTTGGGTTTTCTCCTATATTGAGTTTCCCAAGTCATATATTGTGTTTATTTGTGGATGGTGTGATTGTATTTTAATGTTCTCTATTTTCCCCATTTTACTTATTTCATGCATAAGTAGAAGATCGATAACTAAATATTATGGAGATCTAAAGGAAAATTAACCTTAATAGTAAATATTTCAGTATTTTATTAGATCGATTGTGACAAATTGTTCTAGTGGAATATCCACAATAGTTTACAGATCACTTGTATATTAGAATTTAATTGTACTAATATTACTGTAGAGTATGACACCCTAGTTGAAGGTCTTAAAAAAACCATTAATTTAAAAATTGAAAAAATTAAAGTGTGTGGAGATTATAAAATCATAGTTAGACATATTAAAAACACAATACACTTTAATTCTCTGCATTTGAAGAATTATCAACAAAAAATGGATAGGTTAATTGAGAATTTCAATGCATTTAATAATTCTATTGTCCCACATTCTGAAAACATGATTGTTAATTCATTAGGTACTATTGCTTCTAGACTCACTCCATTAGAAGATTTTGAAGAAAGTAGGTTTGATACTGAGTTGATTTATAGATCCTTGGTCCTAGATAACATTACTAGTTGGAAAGTATTTGAGGGTGACGAAAAAATATTAGAATTCCTTACCAATGGGGATAATTTTAAAGATTTAGCTATTGATAATGAAGAATTTCAAGAAAGTCTAGAAGAGGAGAAAGAGAAATCAACTGAAACAAAACCACATACCATACCTCAAGGTATTGTTAATATAGAAAAACTATTTGACTTACAAAAAATATGTAAAGGATCACCAAATGTTAAAACCAACAGTTCTAATCTAGGCCATGAAGTCATTTTAGATCTAAGAACTGAAGAAAATCCAAAAAATGTTAGTCTAGGGAGAGGTTGCTTGGAATAGAAAAAAAGATCCTTTATTATTTTTTTCAAATCATACCAAGATGTATTTGAATGGTCATGCAATGATCTTATGACTTATGGCATAGATTATTCAACATACTTTTCTAATGAAAAAGTATGTCAAGACTTTCCAACATAAACTCCATAAGATACATCCTTCTCTTGAACCTCAAATTCAGAAAGAATTAAAGAAACTCTTAGATGCCAAGATCATTTTTCAAGGATAACATTATGCTTGGGTCACCAACCCCATATCAATGAAAGGGAAGAATGGAGAAATTTTTCTCTATGTTGATTTCCAAAACTTGAATATAGCTTCGGAGAAAGAAAACTATTTGATTCCACCTATGCAACAACTCTTACGTATTGTATCAAGATCTGAAATTTTTTCACTTCTTGATGTTTTCTCAGGATACAATCAACTAGTAGTATTAGAATAAGATAGACTTAAGACTAAATTGAGTACCAAGTGGGGTACATTTTCCTACAAAAGAATTCCTTTTGGATTTATTAACACTGGAGCCACTTTTCATAGAGCAATGGATGTTGCTTTCTGAGGTCTTCTTCTTTTGGGGTTTTTGGGGATCCCAGTCACGGGCTCTAGCCTACCTTACATTTCTGCTGATGCAGTTAGCGACTCCCGCAGAATGGAGCCCTTGATATTAAACCTTTTTTAGCGGAGGCTCCATCAACTCTACCATTTTTAGTGGAGGCCCCAACATCGCCATACTACTTTTTTGTCTTTTCTCAGGAGCTCAGTCTGTCTTATCACATCAGTGGTTTTAACTACCAGAGTCAGCTCGTCGGACTGCTTCTCTAGGCACCCTCCTTAGTGGAGTTTAGGTGGCAAAGGTTCACATCTCTTAAGACGTGCACTGATGGAGGTTGAAGTCAGTCCACTTATGGGTGCAGCTAGCGATGCA
>JASDQU010109521.1:135329-152242 GCA_032191745.1 Picea mariana | reverse complement strand
TAGTGGTGGTAGGAAATTTGTTCTAAGACCGTGGTGCTAAAAAAAAACTAAGAAAAATTGGTGCTCGGAGCAAATGTTGGATTGGAAGACTCAGTCAGTCTAACGTTGCACACACTAGTGGATCGACTCTCCTATCGACATTTTTGTAAAACTAATTTTGCAGTTTGGGTACAGACTTTCTGGCGACCACTGCTAGGTTACGAGCCAAAGATTTATTTTTTGACGAGAGGGTGGTTCAGTTTTCATTTGAGAACTCCGGAAGACACTACACTTATTTTGGATCAGTTTTGGTTACTTGACAGTGGCAGTTTAATGTTGAAACGTTGGCATGTCAGTTTCGATCCGACACAGGATTAATTTCGTTTACGACATTTTTGGGTACTTTTACCTAACTTACCCTTGCACCTTTGGAATGAGAAATCCTTAGAGGCCATTGGAAACACACTCAAGCGTTTTATCAACATTGATAAAAAGGCTCTTGTTGCATCAGACAAAAAGTTGGCAAAGGTTTTGGTGGAATTAGACATCCACAAAGGCATGCTGGAATCCATTGATATAGATTGGAGAAGACACCTTATTCGGAAAAAACTGGACTATTTGGGCATTCCCTTTAGGTGCACCTATTGCAAACAGAAATGTCACTTGAGGAGACACTGTCCTATCTTCGTGGAGGAAGAACTGTCGGAGGACACTTTGCTAGAATTATTGACCACAGTCGACTCTCCTAGAGTGAACTCTTAGGCCTCTTTGCCAGAGTATTTTGGAGCCAAGGACTCAACTTGCTTAGAAACTGTCACTGGTAAGTTAAAGCACATGTGTCCTTCTTTATTTTTCTCTTTGTCTTCTTGGGAAAAGGACCTTCTGGATTCGTCCACTACTCTCGGTGTGAGCTCCCTGACTTCACCCTCGGGGGATAGTTCACAGGCTCGGGAGGCTACCGATCCACCAAACACTTATGCATTCTTCCACTTGAGGGGGGCGGGGGGGGAGACAAGATTTAAAACCCTCAAATTTCATGAAACCTCGGGATTTCGCTGGACCCACTGGTGTAACAAACCGGGTTTACTCCACTGCTATAGACTCCCTTCCCTTGCATCAGAGGCTGTGAGGGGTGTTGGAGTCAAGTCTTGTGAGCCGGTTGAGGGTTGTATCAACCCAGGGTATAGAGAACCAGAAGCAGGAGATAGCTCCCTAGGAGTTGTTTTGGACACCTTGGTCCCGACTTACAAAGAATATATTTCTCCTATTCCCATTCCTACCTACTTGAGGAGAAATGTATTTCTCTTTCAAGAGCCCGATGAGGCCTCGGGACGTCCAGAAAAGTCGGGGGTGGTCTTGGGAAAAGATTACACTAAGGGGATGGGCTACGAGCTCTCTCCTATAAAGACCAGGAATGCACGCAAAAAGGCAGAAACTACTTCCACACTTCCAGATGTACACCAAACACCACACACTGATCTTGGGGTGCTTAGAGGCATGAAATCCTTTGCGAGACCCAAGCCATGATTTTTCTCTCCCTCAATATTAGAGGGGTGGGGGGTACACTAAAATCCGCCTCCTTTAGAAGACTTATTAGCAGGACTTATATGGATATCATTTTCCTACAAGAAGCGTTGGTTGATGGCCTGAAGACCAGGTTATTTATGAACAAATTCTGCCCCTCTTGGCTTACATGTGTTGCTAGCTCAGTAGGTACTTCTGGGGGAATTGTAGTTACCTAGAACCCTACAAAACTTGATTTAGTCTGTTACCTTTGCTGTGGTGGTATCCTTCTGACAGGTACATTTTTGTGGAACAATTAGATGATCTCACTACTTAATGTTTATGGACCCTGTTCTAACAAAAAATTATTTTGGGACAAGGTGGTCGCCAGGGGACTACTTGCTCACAATAATTTGATAGTAGCAGGGGACTTAAACCTCACTTTAAATGTTGGGAAATTGTGGGGAGCATCGACACATCAGGACCCTCTGGCTGGATTTTTCAATAATATTTTTCAAGCACACTCTCTTGTGGATATTTCTCTGGATGAACTAGTTCCAACATGGCGTAATGGTCGTTCTAGTATGGAGGCTATTTCAAAATGTCTGGATTGGGTTCTTTTGTCAAAAGATATGGAAACTAGTGATGGAAGGACCGCGTCCTGGGTAGAATACCCTTTTCTGTTGGACCATGCTCTGATTCTACTACAATTTGACTCTCCTCCTTTCCCAAAATATTTTCCATTCAAGTTAAATTGGAGTTGGCTACTTGAGACAAAATTCTCTTCTATAGTAAAAGAAGTCTGGAAAGACTTTATTTTTCTGAATGAGTTGGGGGTTCAACAACAGATAGTTTGGAAACTAAAGACTTTAAAACAACAAATCAAATTCTGGGCAAAAAGCCTCAGAAAACAAAAACTACAAAGACTAGAAGAGTTGGAGGAAGAATTACAGGTCAACCTACAAGCAGACACATAGGAGCGGGGGCTCTGAGGCAAGGACAACACCTTGAAACTTCTTGAGACTGAACGAAACCAGATCCTCCTANAATTGGAGTTGGCTACTTGAGAAAAAATTCTCTTCTATAGTAAAAGAAGTCTGGAAAGACTTTATTTTTCTGAATGAGTTGGGGGTTCAACAACAGATAGTTTGGAAACTAAAGACTTTAAAACAACAAATCAAATTCTGGGCAAAAATCCTCAGAAAACAAAAACTACAAAGACTAGAAGAGTTGGAGGAAGAATTACAGGTCAACCTACAAGCAGACACATAGGAGCGGGGGCTCTGAGGCAAGGATAACACCTTGAAACTTCTTGAGACTGAACGAAACCAGATCCTCCTAGCAGAATAAACGCTATGGAGACATCAGGAAAGGGAAACCTGGATAAATTATGGAGATCAAAATTCAAAATTCTTTCATCGTTTTGCAAGTTCTAGCAGAAATAGAAAACACATTTGGGAAATCAAATATGAGACTAGATTTATCCATATTGGATAGAAATCTCTTAAGTCAGCAACCACAAAACACTTCAAATATTTTTATGGGGCGATTGAACACAATAATATTATTGATCAAGTTTCTGAAGCCATACTTTTCCCACGTTTTGTCACAGAGGAGGATTCCACCCTAATGGATAGCCCTTGTACACTGCAGGAAGTCTGGGAAGTCCTAAAGTCGTTTTCAAAAGATAAAAGCCCAGGCCCCGACGACTAGACTCTAGAGTTCTTTTTACATTTCTTTGATTTAATGGGTGTCGACCTACTGGAATTGGTCGAAGATACCAGGACTAAAGGAAAAGTGATAGGATCGTTAAACTCGATTTTCTTGACACTAATTCCTAAAGTAAACAACCCCTCTTATTTTGGCGATTACATACCTATTTCTCTCTGTAACTTGTGTTATAAATTGATCTCAAAGGTTATGGAAAATAGGATAAAGCCTATTATTTCACGGACTCTATCAGGTGAAAAATTGGGGTTCCTAAAGGGAAGACATATTTTGGACGCCATTGGTACGACCCACAAATGCTTGCATAGTATAAAGATGAAGAATTCAAAGGCATTAATCTTGAAACTGGATCTAAAGAAAGCATTTGTCTGTATTGATTGGGATTTTTTATGAATGATTCTGATTCAATCAGGCTTCAATCAACAAACCACAAAGTGGATCTTGAATTGTGTGACTAGTGCAAAATTTGTTGTCCTTGTAAATGGTGAAACTTCACCATTCTTCCATAGTGGAAAAGGCTTGAGGTAGGGTTGTCCACTCTCTCCTTTACTGTTCATTCTGGTCATGGAAGTTCTAAGCCTGCAATGAAAAAAAGGTCAGGCATAAGGGAAGCTGACATGGGTGAAGGTTTCCAGGATTGTTAAGATTTTACACCTTTTTTTCGTTGATGATGTTTTAATTATGAAAACTGACTCCTTATAGGAATGGAAGGAAATAAATGACATTCTGACCACCTTCTGTAGTGCTTCGGATTTGAAGATAAACTAGACAAAATCGACCTTTCACTATACCAGATTACAAGAGAAATCCTTATAACTTTTAAAGAACTCTTCCCTTTCAACTTTATTAATCTCTCTAAGGGTTTTTCATACCTTGGATACTATATAAAAGTTGATTCTTATAAGGCAACATATTGGAACAGGCTCGTAGCAAAGGTTGAGAAAAGAATTGGTCACTGGTGCAACAGATGGCTCTCCTTAGGAGGATGTTTCACACTCATCAAATAAGTTTTAGAATGTCAACCGGTTTACTGGATGGCACTGACAACCATACCAGCCTAAGTTTTAGACAAGCTTAGAAAATTAACCTACAACTTTCTTTGGTTGGGATGTATAGAAAATTCATGTCTACACCTTTGCAGTTGGGATTCATTGGCCAAACCAAAACAAAAGGGAGGCCCGGGGATTAGAAATATCTTTCATTTTAGAAAATCTCTTGTTGCAAATTCTCTCTAGTGTGTGCTAACAAAAGAAGGGATTTGGCACTTGGTAATAAAAGACAAATATCTCCCCCATTGTTCGGTGGCCACCTGGTTTAGAAAAAATGTTACTACAATGAGAGAAACCTCATAGACTTGGAAAAACCTGGTAAAATCGGTTAATCTGATCACCCACTGGCTGTGTTGGAATCTGGGGTCAGGACACTCGGTAAGCATTGTATCTTGGGACTGGATAAGTCCTCTCTCTTATCTCCACAACTCATAACTTCTTTAAACTTAAAAAACATTAGATATCTTTACCAAGCTAGAGACATCTCTAGGACAGGGTTGTTATCAGACAGATGGAAAACCAATGATGAGATCGGTCTTCCAGATGACTTGGCATTGGAGTGGGAAGACTTCTGCAAGGAGTTATCATGATATGGAGTGCAACTACAAGTCAAAGAGGATGAGCCGATGTGGACAGGGGGTGACAAATCAAGACTTCTTTCTATCAAAAATGTTTACACGGTTATGACAAATAATCTCTAGCATCATAATATTGGTAGTTGGAGAAGACACCTACAATCCTGGAACATAGCCCAAAAAATCAGATTGTTCACCTAACTTTCTATTGAAAACAAAATTCTTACTTGGGACATATTGCAAAGGAAAGACTGGGAAGGACCCAGTATTTGCCAACTGTGCACTAGTGATGCAGAGACAGTGGTGCATCTTTTTGTTAAGTGTTCCTTCAGAAGACAAGTATGGGATATGATCATTAATGAACAAAAGTTAAATACTATGTGGGAAGGGAAATCTATAAATGCCTGCTATGATTCCTGGACTAAAAAAGAGAGAAACTACCTCTCCCTTCCATCTCTGGTTTGCTGGTTTGTTTGGCTGGAACGAAATAGGAAAGTTTTTGAAAATGGGAACCCATCTGTAAGCGCAATTGTTTACAAAACACTCGGCATGGTGAAAAACTGGACAACCCCAACAAAAGTGGCGATCCAAAAAAAGTCAAGATCCACATACTTGAAGGCACACCCACAGATTGGTTTGATGGAGTAGCGCAATCAAATGGTCTCCAGAGTGGAGCAGTGGATTTGATAATTAATGAGATTTTTCAGTTGATCCTGGACCACAGTTGAATCCAACACCAGGGCATAATTACTTGGAGTCTGGGCTACTCTTTATCTGACAACTAGATTAAACATTGAAGTATTACAAATCTTTGGGGACTCCAGAATCATAATTGACTGGTTGAATAGAAAAGGAAAACTTCAGGTTATTTCTCTATTGGGCTGGAAGGACAGAATCAGAGAGTTACAATCCACCTTTAGGAAGATCAACATCGCCCATATCTACTGAGAGCACGACAAGGAAGTTGATTTACTTTCAAAGTCCGCACTCCAGAAACAATAAGGAAAAATCACATACAACCACTGGGTTGATGGACTTGAGGGTCCCACTCACTTTCTTAATCTCTTTTAGTACTTAGCCTCCTATAGTATTTAATTGTCTATCTTAGCAGCGAAAGTTTGATAGTTACTTTTATTTTTGAGGATTCACATGTTTAGTAAAGAGACAGACAAAACCACAATATTTTCTTTATGTTTACATATGGATCCTTCTCTTTTGCAATCAAACTAGTTCAATTTGTTCATTCACAGTTTTGAAGGAGAAAGAAACATTGAAGGTTGTATGTTTTTGGCACTGTTTATATGCCATGTGAACAAATTATATATTAATATAATTGAGAAATTTTTCTACTAGAAAACTCTAGTGTTGTTGTTTACTTAAATGATGTAATAGTTTATTCAAAAGACAGAGATGACCATATTTCACATCTTACTCAAATTTTTAAAAAGTGTAGGAATCATGGAATTTCTCTAAAACCACCCCAAAAAGCATCTTTGTTATTACTAAAGGAAATTTGCTCAAAGGAAGGGATAATAATACATCATGAGCATGTGAAACTTCCTTTACCACATAACAAGAAAGCAATGCAATATTCATTGGAGAAGATTAACTTTACTAGAAATTTTATTCTTGATTTGGTTGAAACCATTAAGATTATGAAATATTTAGATTTCAAATGGAATAAGGAGGAGAAGAAATTATTTGAGAAAATTAAACCTTCTCTCATTTTACAGTCCAAACTTCAATCATGATTTTTTACACTTTTGCCTCGGATCATTCCCTTGTAATTGTGCTAACGCGGAATCTCCTTAAAACATGTAATTCTGCTAACGCATAATCTCCTTAAAACATGAAAAGGATCAACGAATTTAAAAGATATTAAGATGCTTGAGAATCTCCTTATCTCACACCTTGGACTGTGAGAGAAGTAGAGTTTAGCGAACATACTGAAGATCTTCTAGTCATATGGTCTCCCTTTATGATGTTCCAACACAATCTCCTATCTGTATTGCCTCTCTCCCGCACTCTTGGCGTCTTCTCTATTACAGTCACATTAAGAGAGCAATCATGGTTATGAGAATTAGTAGGGAAACTGATGAGAAAAGTTTCCAAGTCGATTTCCTCAAGCCTGGTATGATGTATCGACTCTCAACTCTCACATTTTTTATTTGTTTAATCATGTAGTTTGTTCTGGTTTCCCAGGCATGGTCCCAACAAATTATTCACTCGATTTTCAAATCAAGAGTTAGCTTAGATCTGAATAATTAATTATTGGACCATCATGATTGGACACATCTTCTCCAAGATCTATGCTACAATTCTTCGTTTTTGGCTCTTAGATGAGCTTGAGAGGAGGCACCTCAAGGCCAAAGGTCAAGCGACTTTCCACCTCAAGCTCCAAACTACTGATCGTATCTTCACACTCAAGACCATTGTTGAGGAGGATCATCGTCACTCTTAAAAGGTCTTTTGTTGTTTTGTAGACTTTCAGAAGGTGTTTGACACAGTCCCGAGAGAGGCATTGTTCAAGAGGTTGTGTGATATCGGAATTTTGAAGATCCTCTTAGCTGTCGTTGTGTGACTCTATGAGCCAATTCTTGGTTGTCTCACATCGATCCATAGCTTTTCTAAATTCATTCGAAGCACCATTGGGGTTCAACAGGGGTGCCCCCTCTCATCGACTCTCTTTGGGATCTATATCAATGAGTTGGGGTCTTTTCTCCGCGAGCCTATTCAAAACGTTGATGGTTGTCTTCTACACCATGTGTTGATATCTTTACTCCTTTTTGTTGATGACATGATCCTTTTGGCCTTCTTGCCTGTGAGTTTCCAGAGACAAATCAATGCCCTATCCAGCTTCTGGGATCTTCAACAATTGACAGTTAACCTAGGTAAAATGAAAGTTCTGATCTTCAATGCATTGAAGCATGATCTTTGCAATTTCCTTTTCTACTTCTAGGGGAATAGATTGAGATAACTATGGCCTACACTTACTCACAGGTTTAGTTTACAGGGCCATGTTTTAGTCTGCGACATGCCTTATAGCCTCAGCTCAAACGAGGGATATGGCTCCCTTGCCCTTCTTGAGAGACATTGCCTCCATAACCATTTCTGGGATATCTTGTCCAAGATGTACCTCTTGGTCATGATTGTCATACCCATGGTGCTTTATGGTTTTGAGATTTGGGGACCAAGATTACTTTAGACCGACTAGGCTAAGATGTAGCGAGACTAGATCATCCTCCTCAAATGCATCATCTAGTGCAAAGGGATTGTCCCCTAGCCCATTGAATTCAGGGCCTAACCTCTACACCACGAGCTCATCTTCCGATTGGTCTCATTCCTTAATAGAGTATGAATCTTTGGGCTTCGGTCTTCGGGAAGGGTCGATATCCCTATTTAGCACTTTGTTCGTTTGAAGCCATTGCCTCAATCGACCCCACAAGGTGTGTCAACTACTGGTTCTTAGAAGCTTCTTAGCTACTTCAGTGTGTAACCATCACTCCATATCATCTCACCCCTCTCAAGTACCCCTTATATGCACTAGGTCACCTACTATTCTCTAAGCAAGACTTGAATCAAGTAATCAAAGAGAACATTTACAAAAAGTATATCCAGGTCACCTAGATCTCATTTTTTGAGGGTCTTGGATCGAAGATGGCCTTTTATATTGAGCACATTTGGAATTGAGAGATGGCCATAGTGTTCGGTCCCCATATACATACAGACACTAGATGGATGCCCTTAGGATACCCCTTGGCCAGTTTCGGCTGGGCTCTTGATGGCTCCAAGTCAAGACCGATCACCGTATCCCATTGCAGGACGAGGTTTTCTAGCTATGTCACTTGTAGGAGCTAGATACGGGCACCAAATTTTCCAATGACCCATCTACTGTGGGATCAAAGAGAGGTACTACTACCTATTTTGGGAGTCGGGGAGCTCCCTTTCCACTATATTTCACTACCCCAACCAAAGATGCCTTGCTCTCTTTTTCAAAGAAGTGTTCAGACACAGATCGCAGTCCCTACATGCCTTGTCTCGATTGGAGACCTTCAGGAGGATCACCTCATCCTTATCGGTTATTCCCAATAATTGTGGCAACAAGCGACAATCAAAGATCCATGATACTTCAAATTCCATATTAGTGAGGCCTTAGGTTTCCTCTTGACCCCCCTCTCGAGCAGTCAAATGCCCTCCTCAATATCCACGAGGAGTTGCTACTCCAAGCCACAGGGCATACACCACCAAACCAACCGACAAATCAATTCTAGGTAGTCACAAATTCAAGCGCATATCTAGCACTCTACTTCCTTAGTTTAGTCAAGTAGCCAAGCTTCCATCCAAATTTTCTTTCCCCATGGCCTTGGATGTTAGGAGAGTTGTTCATTCTAGGATTCCTCACTCTTGTGCTCCCCCAAGGATCATACAACCAAGCCCCTTTATCCCCAATCACTCCTCAAAGGATATCACATGCCAGTGCATCAACCCTTTCACAGTGATTGGTGACTTCGATGGGGAGCCTACCTCTTGATCCCCTCACTCATCCTCGACAAGAAACTCCAACGTACCTTGGAATCCTCTCTTTTGTTTTAACACCAATATTCTGTAGTTTCTAGCATATTTATTGTACCTACACCTCATCTTATATTCTCTCTTAGCTAGACATTTGGCTTTTAGCTAGATTATTAGATCTTTATCTTCTTTTACTTTTAGTATTGATTCAGGAGTTTATTGCACACTCCAACTTTTGTTCTTGCACTAGATGTACTCTTGTAGTCCCATTGACCTACTTTTGTGGTCATTTTTTCAACATTAATAAAATTAACTTATCTACTCAGTAGCAGAAAGGAAGCTATGAAAGGTTGGTTTGAAGCTAAAAAAGACAAAGACATCTCGGTAATCCCTTTCTTGGAAGTTTGTCCCTAATTTATTATGGAATTAAACTGTGTTTATGTTAATGAAATGTTCCCTACATTTCAAGTGTACACTCCACCCATCAAATGTTCCCTACGTTTCGAGTGGACACTCCACCCATCATCATGGGATTGATCAAAAGCTTTAGAATAGTAGAGAAGAGTAACCATTAATGAGCCTAAATAGTAACCATTAATGACCCTAAATAGTTGCGAGTTGAATTAGTTGTTAAAACTCTAGAATAAAATATTAATAAATAACTAAATAAGGATTGATTTGTTTGTTCCTTATGGATTTGTACGAATGGTGGTATTTTTAAAGGATTTGTTAGATCACCAACCTGAGTTTTCCTTAGATTCAAACAAGGATGGAAATGTTGGATCACTATCTAATATCAAGATCGTGAAAAGTCCAAGGATAGTGGATGTTGCCCCTCCTAAGCCCCCATCTCCTCATGGCTTTCTTTGAGGGGACCTCACATGGGAACCCAGGGAGAGGAGGATTAGGAGGCATGCTAATAATTTCACCGAATACCAAAATCTGTTTTAAGCTTGGAACTAGTTTGTGCTCAAACAATCTGGCCGAAATAAAGGAAACAATTACTATCATGAGAATAGCTTTGGACCATAAGGTGGAAGAAATGATTTTATTTTGAGATTCTAAGTTGGTGTGTGGATTGATCTCTGGATCCATAGAACGATGGAACATCTCGAAGATCACCCTTCTTGAGAGCAAAAGAATAGGCTTCATCCTTTAATTCCATTTCATTCCAACACATATACAAGGAGAAAAATGTTAGTTTTGGTTGCTCAAAACTTGTTCTCCATTCTCTTTTAGTTGTATGAGCGCTTCGTGTGTGAGGATCCCTTTACTTAGAGATAGTGCTTCATGGGAGAGAGTCTCATTGATGAGTGTTTTGTCTCATAACCTCTTTCCATATACTTTTGACACATGGAGAAGTAGGGTGCACTTACTTGGAGATGCTTGGCTAGGATAGCACACATGTTGCATGAAAATATGTGGACTGCATGAGTTGGCACATGTGGGGATATGCATGCCTACCTTAGCACATGTGGGATGCCTTACATGGGTTGTTGCTTGGAGAAGTGTGTTGGCTATAATGGTTATGTAAACACCTACTTTCTTGACACTTGGGACTTAGAGAGTGCACCACCTAAATGGGATAATGAGGGTTTCATGCTTGGAGTGGTAAGGGCACTTGGCACATGTGGATTTGTGCATACCTATACTTGGGCACGTAGTTTGGGGAGGAACACTTGCCAGGCATGAGGACACCATTGCTTGCAGGGCACACCACGTTGGGGTTGAGATGACCTTGCTTGTTGACATGTGGACACCTTATTTGGAGGAGCGCTCCACTTGTGGGTTTTGCTTGTTGGACCTAATCTAGGTTACTTGTAATCTTCCTCTCCCTCACTTCTTTAGTGACTTTTTGTTGAGTAGTTCTTCTTTAGTGTTGATGTATCTTTTGGAGAGTGAAGGGAAGTTTAGCATTCGTCTTGCTAGAGATTAGCATGTGTTGCTATAGTTAGGGTTTGTTGTGTTTTAACTTTTGCTTGTGAGAAGTCTTAATTGGGATATGCACTGAAAGGGTTTTGCATTTCCACCTTGGGATGTGTTAAATTGTTGTGATGTAATGCTTTGTTCAGGATGAGCTAAAAGGGTTTTGTAATTCTAGCTTGTGATGAGCTAATTTGTTGTAATGTAATCATGTTTCATGTGAAATAGAAAGAGATGTGTTCACTGTCCCAAATTGTGTCATATATATAATTTTGGAGATCTTATTTTTTGGCATATTTATTGTTTATTTATTATTTTAATTGATCAAAAAATTACACCTCAAGGGAGTTGATTTCTCTCAGTGCTTGATATATCTGGGGTTAAGATGGATCTATGTTAGTGTAATGGACAGTTTTTTTTTTTTTGTTCATTAGTTTGTCCGTGACATGTGGGACTAACTTGTGGCTAAGAAACCGCGACTCAGGGGCATCTAAGCCGTCAAAATCACCCGGGGATCGCACCCGGCCTGAACCACACCAACCCTTAACATGGCTGGATTTTTTCTCCCCGCAGGTTTCGAACCGGTGACTTTAACATCACGGAGCGCCTTAACATTACACTCCGTCACCAACTGTCCTACACCTCGGGGACTTAGTGTAATGAACAGTTGGGCTGAAGGCTAAAGTGGATTTAGCATGCTTTATGTGTACTTTCAGATCCAACGGTTGTTGAAATAATCTAACAGTTATCTATATGTGGTGTTTACACTCTGTATGTTGCTTATGATGATTTGTTGTTGCATATTTGAAAGTGGTTTCTAGAGAAATCAAATTTAACATAGGGCTGAAACATTTTGATTGCAGATCAGTGGCCTTATTTGAGGGCTGAATTTTGCCATGGTTGCAGGGCCCTGGAATTTCAACAAAAAGTTCATGAGCAGATGGTGAAGCAAAGTTGGTTGCTACTCTGGATGATGGAGTACTTCAAATCATAGTTTCCAAGTTCAAATTCGGTATGATACAAAAAATTATATTGGATCAAAAATTTCCAATACAAAAAAGCATCAGCAGTATACCTCTTAAATTGAGCAGTATACATATTAAAATTTGAGTTTGTTGGGCCTTTGGGCTTCCACGGCCTCCCTTGCAGATCCTAATAGATATGAAATTCAACAGCAATTAGCCTCCGTGGACAACAATCTGGGCACAGAATTGACATGATGAAGGAGAATAGCAATTTTATCACTAAAATATAATAATTTAAATACCCTATTCAATTTCAATAGCCAAAGATCACGGAAACCAGATTTTATACAATTTGAACCAAATAACTCGACCATGCCCAATTATTGGCGAATTTTTTAATTTTTTTGCCAATACGGCCAAATTTGGTAACTATGCTACAGATCTCCTCTACAGTGGATGGTATTTACTATTACCTCTTTCAGCTCCCCTGTTCTGTACTGACTGATCTGTGTCTTGGTTTGTTGATAGTCAAAAACATCTAGCCTTGGAAACTTGTTATCTATGCTTTAGACTTTTGTGTTGGAGGTTTGTTCTTAGGATTTCTTTTAGACATGTTGATGACAGTTACTGAAGTGCTCTTTGATCACTCTTTTCTCACTCTTTTTGAATTGATGTCATTGGCAGCCTACTAGATGTAATCCCTTCTTTTTAATAAATGAAAGGGTTCCCTACACTTTTCTCTTTTAAAAGAATATATATATATATATATATATATATATATATATGTGTGTGTGTGTGTGTGTGTTTTATTTCTTTGAGTGATTTACCAGAGAACTTCAAAATTGAGCTGAATTGGAGCAGTTTGATGACACATAAATGGACTCGTTGATAACCGGTTTGGCGTGTAAATAACAACATGAGAACTCCAGTCCCATCAAGTGAATAACGCAAGTATACAGTGGGGACAGCTACATCATGCAGTATACATATCTTGGACAGGAGAAGGAAGTCAAATTGATTTTTACGAGTTCTGAGGACAAGCATCTCCTTCTAAGCGAGCTACAACAGCACACAGAAGATCAATGCAAACAGGACTTGAGGTTTGGGGACGTGGTTGATGCTCTTATCAACTCAGGAAAAACATTGTTGGCTACAACTGCCTAACAAATTTCACCTTCATTTATTCAAGCTTCATAGCACCCCTACCACCAACCGTGAAGGGGATTTTATGCTCTCTCCAAAGAATCTCTCCTCATATTTTAGATATTTGTCACCTATGGAAAGAGGTTCAATCTAGGGAGATCCTATCTATAAGGGAAAAAAACATGCATGCTGCTCTTCCTACTTGAATAGACAAGTCCCCCCTGCCTCTGGATCTGGAAGTACCCCTTGAATTTAGATCCTGTTGATATAAAAGACCTGAAAGTGATGGCCATACTATGCTGAGGTTAACCTAATTATTTTCTGAAGTTTGTCGCCTATTGAAAATCAGCTTATTAGATTTTACCATATCAATTGATGGATGTGGAGCACTGGCAAGCCATGCAAATTTTATTTACCTGAGGGCTATATGCCTCAATAAATTAAATTATGAAGTGCAAGCTGTCAATCTGGAGAGAGATTCTTTTTCTCAAATTGCATATCATTTTCATCTGGGGATCTAAGATTAGCTCCTTTAAGGCTCTTTCAGAAATTATGCCATACATGAAATATGCTAGGAAGGTCTCAAAGTACGGTTGGCAGACAAGAATTGTACATATGTTAAGTTGAAAAAGGCAAAATATGCAGAGATTTTTCTTCAAGATATACAATTTGGAAATAACATTTCAGGGTTTGCATTTGCAGTTAGGCACTATACAATAGGTTGCATATGCAAAAGTTGAACAAGCAACCTGGGACTCATTCAAATCTTGGGAGAAACTTAAGCGAGAGATTAATGCTTATGTGGCATCAATACTTTCCACTAAATTCTCTGAGATTACAAACAAATTTGAGAAATGGATTACTGAAGCACTTGCTGAAACGGTGTCATCTCTTCTTGAGTTTGCATCGCCGGGCACTAGGCCAGACATATGAAAACTTCCAAAAAATAGGATAGAGAGAGCAGTATTAAATTTTACATCTACAATTTGAGATTGAGGATGGGGCAGCTCATGAAATGGTTGAAAGTCATAAACATTATGGAAGAAGTGTTCTGGAGTACAAGGCCAGGGAAGAAACTAGGGAAGTGTTTATGCACATGAAAGACAGCTTCTCAACTATCTTTAGCCATGGTAATGAATCAATGCCAAAGTGTAGACCCGGAAAGTGTTAGGATATTTAGACACTTAGGAGTTAGTAAGATCTACTTGGTTTATTGTGTCGTTAGCTAAAAGTGTGTTTTCTAGTGTGTTTCTTTAGTATGCATTAGTATGCATTTGTAGTTAGGAAATCCGACGGTCACGATATGTTCCCGACATAGACTGATCCGACGGTTCATACTCTCCTCGATCTCAACGACCATTGATCCGTGGCTTAACACCCGATTGGTCCATGATCTCTATTTAAAGAGCATGGAGGGTCATTTGCCGATGATCGATTGTGAGAAACTCTCTTGTAAAATCTCTCTGTAATCTTTTTCTTTGCATTAATAAATTGCTCCAAGTGGCCGCATTGGCTGGGGCCGTGGATGTTTCCCCGTAGGGGTTTTACCACATGAAAACATCGGTGTGTTTATCTTTGATCTGGTTATGTGAGTGGTTACTGAAGGTGTTCGTCCTCTGTTGGATTACCTGTGTTGTCGAACATGGTATTAGAGCCTGTTTGAAGATCTGCTCCTGTTGTAGATCGAGATCGTGAAGCCGAATTGCCTCATCTCCATTTTTTGTCTCTTCCATACATTTCTGGGCTAAGAGGATTGTTCCATTGCGTCCGGAGCACTCGTTTCATTTAGGAACACTTTTCGTTTCACTCGAAAAGGTTTCTGTTTGCCCAAGATACAGCCATTACAGTCAGATCCGGAGGTATAAAGTTTGAATACGCATTTTTTAATTTTTTTTGCAGAGAAGTTTTTTGGGTTTTATTTCGGTTTTGTTTTATTTATTTCCCGGTTGCTACTCTTTTAGATCTGTGTATGCTCTTTGCCCCATGCCCTGTGCGATCTCGGCAAATCAGAAACAGATAGGAAAAGATGCATCTTCCGGGTAAGCTAACCGAGATCTAACCCTTGTTGTCATCGAGAAGCGAAATTTTTTTCTTGTGTGAAAATAGTTTTTTTTTAGCAAGCTCTCCAAGGCCGTCTTCCACAACAACACCCCCAATCCTCCTTTTGGAACATTTCAATATGTTTTGCTAGATCATTTGGTTAAAAGTTGCCTTATTAAGTAAGAGGTCTTGAGTTCAAGTCTCTCTGTTGTTACCTTTTTTGAAAAAGTTCATGCTAAAATTGTAAAGTGTATTTCACTTCAAGTATAAAAGTGAATCACTATAAGTAGCTTTAATATTTTGTTTTAGAGTTATTTATTTTGCATGCAACTTTTCTGTTATAAAGTAACTTCATTGTAAAAGTGATCCCCACTTCTCTTTATAAAAGTTGGTCACTTTATCAAGCAACTTACACAATCACATGGTCATTTGGTTACCGATTGTGCCTTTTTAAAAAAGGGCATAACTCTAACATCGGAAGTCCGTTTTTAGTGCCGTTTTTTTTAAAACCGCATAACTTTTCGAGCTCTTTCCATCCAGATCATCAGTTTCAGTTTTTAAATCCACATTATCTGCATATTTAATGTCTTCTACAAGTACTGTCTTGCTTACCAGCAACAACTACTTCCAATGGAAATCTCATATGGAAGATTTATTAAGAAGTAAAGGCTTGTACCGGATTACCTTGGGAAAGGAAAAAGCACCCACTGATGTTGATAAGAAAGCCAAGTGGGATAATAGGAATGACGAAGCACGTGGACTAATCGGAATTTCCATCTCTCCTGATTTAAGGTACCACATTCAAGACATTGATAACCCCGAAGAAGCTTGGGAAAAGATTGAATCTATGTTTGGTAAACTCAATATTATTCGAGCACAACAGTTAGAAACTCAAATACTGACCTTGAGTCCAAGTGATTTTTCTTACCTTCGAGACTATCTATCTAGGTTTAAAACACTCAGAATTTTATGTGAAAAATGTAAGATAAAGATGGAGGAAGAGCGTTGCATCTATCTTATTCTTTCTAAGCTAGGTAGTGCATATTCTGTGTTTGTATCTACCTTTTATGCCATGAAAGAGGCTCTAGGGGGAGAAGCTTATGAAAAATCCACTCTTGAGTCCTTTTGTGCTTCTTTGATTCGAGAGGAAGATAAACTTGTACAATTTGGAGTGATCAACACTGCAGGTCCCTCCAACAAAGCCTTATTTGCCCAGCAAAAAGATAAACCCAAGTATCCCAAGAAGCAACATCCTCGCTACAACAACAAACAACATAAGGGTCCCAAACCTGCTCATACAACTTCAGCTCCTACTGGTGACAAATGAGCAAAACATCAAAGTAAGAATACTAACAGACATTGCAACTTTTGTGATAAAGATGGTCATGATGAGTCCAAATGTTTCAAGAAGATGGCAGCTTTAGAAGCAGCGATGAAGAAGCACAACATCAGTATTGATTCTACTTTTTCTTCTCACGGACATGCACTTTCTGCTT